>BNST01002279.1:0-15640 GCA_019650275.1 Xylocarpus granatum | reverse complement strand
GCAGAGGTGTCAGGCCTGTTTGGCAGTGCGTGGAATGAACTTCAGGGAGCAACTGAAACATCGTCGTGGGTGCACATTCACCAGTGGGTGAAACATCGTCGTGAAGCACATTCACCAGTGTGTGGGACAAACTTCCACAAGTGACCGGAACGACCCTGCAGGTGCAGAAGCGGTGTCGGGTGCGTTGAGCACTGCATGGGACGAACTCCCAGGAGTGACCAGAACGTCACTGCAGGTGAGGCAGAGGCATTGGGCACATTCACCAGTGTGCTGGATGAACTTCAGGGAGCCACTTGAACAACCTCGCGGGTGCAGCAGCTATGTCGGGCGCGTTTAGTAGTGTGCAGGATGAACTTCGGGGAGCAAACCGGTACAGCACCGTGAGTGGGGCAGCTATGTTGGGTGCGTTCGGCAGTGCACAGGATGAACTTTTGGGAGTGACCAGAACATCCCCGCGGGCGCAGCAGAGGTGTCGGGTGCGTTTTGCCATATTTGGGTCAAACTTCCGGGATCGACTGGAAAATCCCAGCAGGCTTGGCAGAGGCGTCAGACATGTTCTACAGTGCTCAGTATGAGCTTCCAAGAGCGACCGTAACATTCCAGCAAGCTCGACAGAGGCATCGAGTGCATTCGGCAGTGCACAGGATGAGCTTCCGAGAGTGACCAGAACATTCCTGGTAGCGTGGCAGCTGCGTCAGACAAGTTTGGCAGTGCACGGGACAATTTTGCTGGAGTGGCTGGAACATCCCCGAGGGTGCAGCAGAGGCTTCGAGCGCATTAAGCAGTGGACGGGATGAACTTCTAGAAGTGACCAGAACATCCATGCAGCCACGGCAGAGGTGTCGAACACATTCGGCAGTGCATGGGATGAACTTTGTGGAGCAATTGGAACATCCCCACTGGTGGGCCAGCAGTCTTTTGGCACGTTTGGTAGTGCGTTTGATGAACTTCTGGAAGTGATGAACTTCTGGGAGTGACCGGCACATCACCGCAGCTGCAACAGCGGCATTGGTTGTGTTGGGCAGCGCATGGGACAAACTTCAGGGAGTGGCCAGAATGTCACTGCAGGCAAGGCAGTGGCATCGGGCGCGTTCGTCAGTGCATGGCATGAACTTTTGGGAGCAACCGAAACATTCCCGCAGGCACAGCTAAGTCATTGGTCGCTTTCTGCAGTGCGCGGGACGAACTTCTGGGAGCAACCAAAACATCCTCGTGCGTGCAGTAGAGGCGTCGGTCATGTTCGGCAGTGGGTGGGATGTACTTCAAGGAGCGACCGGAACATCCCCGTGGTCACGGCAGAGGAATTGGTCGGTTGGGCAGTGCATGGAACAAACTTCTGGGAGGGACTGGAACATTCCACCGGGCAAGGCAGAGGCATCGGGCAGGTTGGGCAGTGTGCGAGACGAAACTTCTGGGAGCAACCAGAAAATCCCCACGAGTGAGACAGAGGCATCGGGTGGGTTGGGCAGTGCACGGGATGAACTTCTGGGAGCAACCAGAAAATCCCCGCAGGGGAGACCGAGGCATAGGACATGCTCAGCAATGTGCAGGACAAACATCCAGGAGTGACTGGAACATCATGCAGGTGCAGCGAAGGCATCGAATGCGTTCAGCAGTGCACAGGACGAACTTCCGGGAGTGACCAGAACATCCATGCAGGCGCGGCAGTTCGTGGCTTCAGGCACATTGGGCAGTGCAGGGGATGAACTTCTGGGACTGACCGGAACATCCATGCAGGCACGGCGGAGGGATGAACTTCTGGGAGCAACCGGAACATCCCTGCAGGCACGGCGGAGGCATTGGGCATGTTCGGCAGTGCACGGTACAAACTTTGGAGAATGACCAGAACATCCCTGCGGGTGCAGCAGCAGTGTCAAGTGCGTTGGGCAGTGTGCAGGATGTACTTCCGGGACCAACCGGAACATCACCGCTGGCGCCATAGAGGTGTTGGGCACTTTTGACACTGCATGGGATGAACTTCGGGGAGCGACTGGAGAATTCTCTTGGGCGTGTTCGAAAGTGTGCAGGAAACACTGCCGGGAGTGACCGGAATACCACCACAGGTGCGTTCAACAATGTGCAGGACAAACTTCCACGAGCACCGAATGCATCGAATGCATCCGGCAGTGTGCAGGACAAACCTCCAGGAGTGACCACAACATCCCTCGGGTGAGTCTAAGGCTTCTGGTGTGCTGGGCAGGCACAGGACGAACTTCCAGAAGCAATTGGAATGTCTCAGCAGGCTCGGCAAGGACTTCAGGCATGTTGACCAGAGCACAGGATGAACTTCTGGTAGTGACCAAAACATCCCTGAGGGAGCTGCAGATGCATCGGGCGCATTCGGTAGTGCATGGGGCTGACTTTCGGGTGCAACCGGAATGTCCCCCATGGCCGTGGCAGAGGTATTGGGTGCATTCAGCAGTGTGTGGGATGAACTTCTGAGAGCGACTCGAAAATACCCACGGGCTCAGCAGAGGACGCGTATGCGGCAGAGGTATTGGGTGCATTCAGCAGTGTGTGGGATGAACTTCCGGGAGTGGCCAGAGCATACCCACGGATGCGGCAACAGCCGGAGCAACCCTGCAGTTGTGGCAACGGCATCAAACATGTTTGCCAGTGCTTAGGATGAACTACCGCGATAACCAAATTATCCCCGCCGGGCACGGCAGCGGTATTGTGCAAGTTTGTCAGTTCGTGGGACGAGCTTTTGGGAGTGACCAGAACATCCCCATGGGCACGGCAGAGGCATCATGTGTGTTCAGCAGTGTGTGGAACGAACATCATGCTGCGGCATCAAATACGTTCGGCATTGCACTGGATGAACTTCCCGGACCTACCGGAACATATCTGAGGACATGGCAGAGCACAAGACGAACTTCTAGTAGCTTTGGAACATCCCCATTGGCATGGCAGAGTCATCAGATGTGTTCAGATGTGCTTAGGACAAATTTCCGGGAGCTACCGAAAATTCCCCATGGGCAAGCAGCGACATCGGACATGTTCGGCAGTGCTTGGGATGAACATCCGGAGGTGACAGGAACATCTCCATGGGTAGGGCAGATGCTTCGGGCGTTTTTGGCCATGCGTGGAACAAAGTTCTGGGACTGACTGGAACATCCCCATGGGCGAGGCAGTGGCATCAAATATGTTCGGTAGTGCACGGGATTAACTTCTTGAACGTACCGAAACATAGTCAAGGGTGCGGCAGAGGCTTCAGGTGCATTCGGTAGTGCACGGAATGAACTTCCAGGAGTGACTGGAACATCCTTGCGGGTGCGGTAGAGGCATCAGACGCACTCGGCAGTGCCCGGCATGAACTTCCAGGAGCTACTGAAAATTCCCTGCAGGCGTGGCAGCGGCATTGGACGTGTTCAGCAATGCACGGGACAAACTTTCAGGGTGACCGGAACATCTCCACGGGTGCGGCAGAGGCTTCAGACATGTTTGACCATGCATGGGATGAAGTTCCGGGAGCGACCAGAACATCCCCACGAGTGCGGCAGCGTGTTGAGAACCTAAGTATGAAGGAAAGGCAATGGGCAGAAAATGGGGCGACAAAGGAGAGCATGGGCCAGAAAATGTGCATAACAAGAATGGCAATAGAAAGTATGCAGCCCAGCAGTGAAGCCCAACCAGTATTTGACTTAATCCTAATTAATAAAGGACATCTACGCCAAGCAGAGTTCCAGCAACAGTAGGATATCCATGCCAAGGAGAATTCCAGCAGCAGTAGGACATCCATGCCAAGGAGAATTCTAGCAGCAGCAGAACACGCATGATGAATTCCAGTAGCAATAGGATAGTCATGATAAGAAGAATTCTAAGGGCAGAAGGATACTTATTGAGAGTCCTAATCCTAGAAGGATAAGCCAAGAGGAAAGTCCAACTGCTGTAGAAATAAGATAAAGGTAGGAATTCTAGTCTAAGTAGGAATTCAAGAAAGACCAAGAATCCCTAGTAGGATTAGGAAACATAGGGATAAGGTCTATGTTTGATAATGTTTTATTTGACTTAGAAACGCTTGTTGACTTAGGAAAACATATCCTAAGTGGATAAGGAACCTAAGTACTAGTTAAATTAGGATAAGGCTGTCTTAGGACTATAAATACAGCCCATTATTTGTGAGGAGCTCATAAGCTACGAATTTTGTTATTTTCTCATTCATTAATCAAGAATTAAAGGTAAGCATTCTTACTCAATTCTTGTTTATATTTTGATTATCTTTCAAGAGTTGTCTTGAGATAACTTGGGCTTAAGTCAAGGTTAAGAGTTGTCTTCCTTGCTTAAGAGCTAAGGTTGAAGTTAAGAGTTGTCTTCTTCAACCAAGGCAAGTTGTGATAGGTTTAAGAGTTGTCTTGCCTATCCAACATATCTTTATATATATTAGTTAACCCGAAGGACAGCTTAGGGGATATAAAATAAGAAAAGAACTCAAGAATCAAACGGGACAGCAAGTTAGGAAGGATTCCAGAAGGTGTGCTGACCCCTAAGGTGTAGAAAAGTTGGGGAAAAAAAATCGGGACCCCAACACAGCGGCATCGGACGTGTGTGCGGGACAAACTTTCGGGAGGGACCGGAAAATTACCCACCCGTGCGGTGCCAGGTTCGGACGCCTTCGGAAGTGCGGGGGACAAACTTCCAGCAGCGACCACAACATCCTCGCAGGCACGGCAGAGGCATTGGGCATTCGGCATTGTGCAGGATGAACTTCCAGGAGTGACCGGAACATCCCACGGGTGCAGTAGCGGCATCAGATACATTCGTGTTGAGGACCTTAGGAGACAAAGGGAGCATGAGCGAATGTGAAAGAGGCGCCAAGCAGCAAGAGAGGTAGAAACAGGCAAGAAAGTGGGTGCTACAAGCTTGCACGCGGCATGCAGGGAAGCACGGCCAGGTTTTGACTCTGTCCTAATTGACCATGGACATCCAAGCCAAGAAGGACACCAGCATTGGCAGGATACACACAATGCAATGGGAGCAGGAGAAGGACATGGACGGCATGAAGAACTCCAGCAGCAGCAGGACGTCATGGCAGATTTAGCTTCAACAAGATGATCACGTCAAGGAGAAGTCTTGGAATGGAAGGACACACCATATGGAAGTCTTAATCCTTGAAGGAAACAGCAAGATGAAGGTCAGCAGCTGTAGGAGAGGAGATAAGATAAGGACAGAAAGGTTTAGTCAAAGTAGGAATTCTAGTCTAAGTAGAAATTCAAGAAAGGCCAAGAATAAGTAGGAATTCTAATCTAAGTGGAAATTCAAGAAAGAGCAAGAATCCTAGTATGATTAGGAAACATTGGTATAAGGTCTATCTTGATAATGTTGTACTTGTCTTAGAAAACCTTGTTGACTTGGAAAAACATATCCTAAGTGGATAAGGAACCTATGTACTAGTTGAATTAGGATAAGGCTGTCCAATACTATGAATACAGCCCATTATTTGTGAGCAAGGGAATATGCTATGAATTTGTATGAATTTGTATTCTTTTTATTCATTAATCAAGAATCAAGGTTAGCATTCTTGCTTCTATTCTTGTTAATAATTCAGTTATCTTTTAAGAGTTGTCTTGAGATAACTTGGGCTTAAGGCAAGGTGAATGTTGTTTTCCTATCTTAAGAGCTTAAGTTGAAGTCAAGAGTTGTCTTCTTCAACCAAGGTAAGTTGTGATAGGTTTAAGAGTTGTCTTGCCTATCCAACCTATCTTTTATTCATTAGTTAATCCCGAAGGACAGCTTACTGGGACATAAATCTAAGAAATGAACTCAACAATCAAAGGGAACAGCAAGTTAGGAGAGGTTTTAGTAGGCGTGTTGACCCCTAAGGTGTAGAAAAGTTGGGACAAGAAATTGGGACCCCAACAATTTGGCAGTGCACAGGACGAACTTCCCGGATCTACCGGTACATTCCTACAGCCGCAGTGGAGGGTTCAGGCACATTCGGCAGTGTGGGGGACAAACTTTGGGGAGCGACTGCAACATCCCCATGAGTGCAGTAGAGGCATCAGGCATGTTCTGCAGTGCCAGGACGAACTTCCAGGAGTGACTAGAACATCCCTGCGCGTGCGGCGCCATTGTCGGACGCGTTCAGCAGTGCGTGGGATGAACTTCCAGGAGTGACCAGAACGTCCCGTGGGCATGGCAACGCCATCGGATACGTTCAGCAGTACGTGGGATGAACTTTCCGGACCTACCGGAACATCCCTGCTGGTGCGGCAGAGGGTTCATGCACATTCCGTAGTGTGAGGAATGAACTTCTGGGAGTAACTGCAACATCCCCGCGAGTGCAGTAGAGGCATCGGGCATGTTCGGCATTGCCCAGGACAAACTTCTGGGAGTCACTGGAACATCCTTGCAGGCATGGCAGAGGCTTTGGCCGCATTCAACAGTGTGCAAGACGAACTTCCAGGTGCTACCGAAACATCCCTGCAGGTGTGGTAGAGGCATCAGACACATTCGGCATTGCTTGGGATGAACTACCGGGAGCAACTGGAACATCTCGGTAGGACTGGCAGAGGCGTCAGGCGCTTTAGGCTGTGTACGAGACAAACTTCTGGGAGTGACCGGAACATCCCCGCAGGCTCAGAAATGGCATCGCACGTGTTCGGCTGTGCGTGGGACGAATTTCCAAGAGTAACCAGAAAATACCTAAGGGCTCAGCAGGGCCATCGGTCGCAATTGCCAGTACTAGAGATGAACTTCTGGGAGCAACTGGAATATCCCTGTGGCTGTGGCAGAGGCTACAGGCGCACTTGGCAGTGAGCGGGATGAACTTCCAGGAGCGGGCGTAACATCTCTGCAGGGGTGGCAACAGTGTCGAACATGCTCAGTGCTACGTGGGACAAACTACCTGGAGCAACCGAATTATCCCTGCGGGCGCGGCAGAGGCAACGTCCGAGTTTGGCAGTTCGTGGGACAATCTTCCGGAAGCAACTAGAACATCCCAATGGGCATGGCAGGGTCATCAGGCACATTCAGCAGCACACGGGACGAACTTCCAGGAGTGACCAAACCATCCCTGCGGGTGCAGCAATGGCATCAAATATGTTCAGCAGTGCATGGGATGAAACAACTGGAACATACCTGAGGGCACAGCAGAGACTTCAGGAGCATTCGGTTGTGCATGGGATGAACTTTTGGCATTGGGCGCAATTGGCAGTGTGCAAGATGAACTTCCGGGAGCGACTGAAAAATTTCCACGGACTCAGCAGAGGAGTCAGATGTGTTCGGCAGTGCCCGCGATGAACTTCTAGGAGTGACCAGAACATCCCTGTGGTGTCATAGAGCATTTGACACGCTCAGCAGTGTGCGAGACGAACTTCTGGAAGCGACCAAAACATCCCTGCGGGTGCAGTAGAGGCATTAAGTGCGTTCGGCAGTGCACAGGACAAACTACCCTTGGACAAACTAGGTAAGGCATCCTTGTCAAGTAAGACAGTGCCCTCAAAAACAAAAGACCCTCTCAAACTATCCACCAAAGAGATCAACAGGAGAATCGAAAGAGGCCTATGCTTTAGGTGCAATGATAAGTGGCAAGTTGGCCACAAGTGCAAGAAAGGGCTGTTCAACATCATTGAAGTGGTAAGTGATGAAGAACATGAGGAAAGCAGCAGGAAGAACAAGAAAGCCGCATGGACAGCAAGGAGGAAGCAGAGGCAAAACACCTCCTGGATCATCTGGAAGAAGGCGAAATCAACTTGCATGCAGTAGGGGCAACCATTAAGCCTACTGCCATGAAGTTGTTCACAACTATTAACGAGGAGAATGTTTTGGTGTTGATAGATAGTGGAGCTACCCATAACTTCATCAACACAAAACTGGTCAAAACACTTCAGCTATGTCAGAAAAGGATTGCACCCTTTGAGGTAAGAGTGGCAAGCGGACAGAAGCTCAAGTGTGCAGAAGTTATCCCAGGCAGTAGCAATGCAAATTGAAGGAGTCAAGATAGAGGCAGAACTGCATGTGTTAGCCTTGGCAGGCCTTGATGTGGTTTTAGGCAATGCTTGGCTTAAAACCATAGGCAAGATAATGTTTGACTATGAATCCATGGCCATGCACTTCCAATGGAAGGGAAGGGACTGCACGTGGGAAGCATCCACCACCAATGCAGCGCATCATTGTGAGGTAAGTACCCTTGAATGACTATACAGAAAAAGGGCACAATGTTTTGTGGTTCTCTTGGCCACAAAAGAGGAAAACACAGCTGAGCATCATGAAGGGCAGAACACGCATGAAGACATACCATCGGCAGTAAGGAACCTACTGGAGCAGTTCAGAGATGTCTTAGGAGAGCCACAAGGCAACCATCCTCAAGACATTATGACCATGCCATCCCATTAATTGATGAGACCAAGGCAATTAATATAGCACCTTACTGGTATGCACACTTCCAAAAGAACGAGATCAAAAGACAAATGGAAGAGATGCTATAGCAAGGTATTATCCGACCTAGCACCTCCCGTTTTTCTTCTCCCATTATAGTTGTTAGAAAGAAAGATGAAACTTGGAGGTTTTGCTCCGATTACTGGGCACTCAACCAAGTGACTGTCAAGGATTGTTTCCTGATCCCAACAATCGATGATATGCTGGATGAGTTACATGGAGCAAAGTTGTTTACCAAGCTGGATCTCAAGGCTAGATATCATCAAATACGCATGAAAGAAGAGAATGTGCAAAAGAAAGCATTTCGAACTCATAGTGGACACAACGAGTACCTAGTCATGCGTTTCGAACTATGCAACACACCCTCCACCTTTCAAGCCGCCATGAACGATATCTTCCAACCCTATTTGTGCAGGTTTGTATTCATTTTCTTTGATCAAATTTTGGTCTATTCCAGGAGCCATGATGATCATATAGAACACTTAGCAAAAGTGCTAGAGGTGTTAAGAAGAAATCACTTCGTTATCAAGCCATCCAAGTGCACTTCAGAGAGGAGCTTGAATAGCTCAGTCACATCATATTCGAAGATGGAGTAAAGGTAGATCAACGAAAGATAGAGCTATGCAAACATGGCTGACTCCTAAGAATGTCATAGAACTTTCTTGGGAGGAAGTTCCTGATCATTATGGATCAACAACCCTTGAGAAGCCTCATGGAGCAGAAAATTACCACATTGGAACAGCAAAAGTTCCTTCTCAAGTTGCTGGATGAAATAATCTACAAACTGGGCATGGAAAACAAGGTGGCAGATGCATTGTCCAAAAGCAATGGAGGTCAAGAGTTGTGGACAGCATGTGAGCCTAATGACGCATGCCTCACTGCCATTAGTGGAGCAGAGTGGAATGTATGGACAAAAATCAAAGAGGCAATAGAGATTGATCCCCAAAGCCAAGAGCTCATTGAGAAGATCAAGAATTTTGACCCTAAGGTTAGTAAATTCACCCTTAAGAATGGATATATTTGGCATAACCAGCAGGTGTATGTTGATAAATAGAATCTGAATGTGTTTAGCTCACAATTTCAAAGATTAAACATAAACCAAGTAAAAATGCAAGTAGAGAGAAAATGCATGAAGAGAGAAAAATGAATAGCTTTTTATTCTATCTCAAAATATTTACACATCTTGGGTTTATATATACAACATCCTAACGGCTAGGTACAAGCTTACTTTACTTTTCTAACAGCTAGGTACAACACATAACAGCATATCTTCCAATTTAAAAAACTAGCCGTTATTTCGTCCTTTAGTAGTTAGCTTGAATTTGGGCTTTGGGCTTGATATGGGTATCCATAGATCAATCCAAGAGTTATTTGGGCTTTTCATCTTCACCCTCAATCTCTTCATCTTTAACACTCCCCCTCAAGTTGGACTTGTACAAATTGAATAAGTTCAACTTGGAACTCACCTTAAGAAGTTGTTGATGAGTACATGGTTTGGTGAATATATCCGCAAGTTGATCTTCACTCTTCACATAAGGCATGTTGATCACTTTGCTCAAGTACTTTTCTCTTGTGAAGTGACAATCAACTTCGATGTGCTTGGTCCTCTCATGGAACACTGGATTAGATGCAATGTGTGTTGCTGCCTTGTTATCACAGTACATGTCCATAGGTGTTTCAACTGAAAATCCTAAGTCTTCCACTAATGATTTTATCCAAACCAATTCACTCGTAGTAGATGCCATAGCTCTATATTCAGCTTCTGCACTCGATCTTGCAACTACACTTTGCTTCTTGCTTTTCCAAGTCACCAAATTACCTCCCACGAATGTGCAATAACCAGTGGTTGATCTTCTGTCCTCGAAGTTACCGGCCCAATCCGCATCTGTGTAAGCACATATCTTGTGGTGGCCATTTCTTCTCATCAAGATTCCTTGCCCCGGTGCTTGTTTTATGTACCTTAAAATTCTATTCACCATTTCCATGTGTATATTCTTTGGGCATGACATGTGTTGACTTACCTGTTGCACAGAAAAAACAATATCAGGTCGTGTAATAGTTAAATATATAAGCTTACCTACAAGTCTTTGATAAAGCTTGATGTCCTTGTATGGCTCCTCCTTGTCATGTTCGTTTTCATGCTTGTTATCCTCTTTCTTCCTTCTTAGTGCCTCCATAGGTGTCACAGCTGGCTTTGCTCCAAGTTTTCCTGTCTCACTTAACAAATCAAGAACATATTTTCTTTGGGATAGAAATAGCCCTTCATTGGAATAAGCGATTTCTATACCTAGAAAATATCGTAAGTTTCCCAAATCTTTAACATCAAATGCAGACTTCAAATATGTTTTAATGCTCTTAATGCCATTAATGTCACAACCGGTGATGATAATATCATCCACATAAATAAGAACAATGGTAGATCCCTCACTTGAGTGCTTAATAAATAAGGAATGATCAGCATCACTCACTTTAAAATTTTGAGAACACAATGCATTATGCAACTTATTATACCATGCTCTTGGTGATTGCTTTAATCCATATATGGCTTTCTTCAATTTGCAAACATGTGTATTTGGAACCATAACATCATATCCTTGAGGTAAACTCATGTAAACCTCTTCCTCTAACTCTCCTTGCAAGAAAGCATTCTTTACATCCATTTGATGTAAATCCCAATTATAATTAGCCGCTAAGGAGAGAAGCACCCTAATGGTGTTCATTTTTGCAACTGGTGCAAAAGTTTCTGTATAGTCTAAGCCGTAGGTTTGAGTGAAGCCTTTGGCCACTAACCTAGCCTTATGTTTGTCCAAGGTTCCATCACTATTTAACTTAGTCTTATACACCCATTTGCATCCTACAACCTTCTTTCCCAAAGGTAAAGGTACTAATTCCCATGTATTATTTTTAACTAAAGCATCCAATTCCTCTTGCATGGCTTGTCTCCAAACTGATAATTCCCTAGCTTCCTTAAAGTTATTAGGATCTTTAATGGTGTCTACTTTAGTTAAAAAGGCTCTAAAACTCTCTTTTACATTTCCTAAGGTGTAGTAGTGGTCAAGAGGGTGTGCGATTACTTTGTTACCGTGGAAAAACACTCTTTTCTTCATCCAATCCGATGAAGATTGTCGAATTCTTTGAGATCTCCTAAGTGGGGGATTTGGGCCTTGCATAGGTGCAACATGCTCCCCCTCACTTCGTATACTAATAGATGGCCCATCTTGGTTACTAGATAGTGATTCTATTTGAACATTCGAATGTTCATCCCTATGTATTTCATTTTGCTCTCCCTCGTCTCTAAGTCTACTGGACGATAACTGTAAATCTTCACTTACTTCACTAGGTGAATGTGCATCTAGACTTTCATTGCTGGTTTCACCCTCATTAGACTCTTGATCTTGTGATTCTATGTTATCACCACTCAAGTGTTGGTCATGGTTGCCTAGTACGTCACTAGATAGTGGTATATACTTGTGTATTATGGCTAAAGGAAGTGGATCATCAACTTCACCTTTTCCATTACCATTGCTATGAAAATATGAGTCATTTTCTACGAAAGTAACATTTCTAGAAATATACTTGTTCTTAGTTAAGGGATTATAGCACCTATAACCCTTAGTATCTACACAATAACCTAAAAAGATGCATTTAATGCTTCTTTCACTTAATTTATCTCTTGAATGACTTGGCATATGTACATAACATACACATCCAAAAATTCTAAGATAGGACAAGTTTGGCTGGGTACTATAAGCAATCTCAATTGGTGTCTTTCCTTTCAGTACCATGGATGGTGTTCGGTTAATAAGATGTGTCGCTGTGAGAATAGCTTCCCCCCAAAACTCTCTAGGTACATTGTGATAGAACATCATAGTTCTTGCCACCTCTAAAATATGCCTATTCTTACGTTCAGCCACTCCATTTTGTTCTGGAGTGTAAGGACAAGTAGTTTGATGAACAATTCCTTTACTAACTAAAAACTCTTTAAACAAGTTGTTCACATACTCTCCTCCATTATCAGTTCTCAACACCTTAACTTTCTTATCAAATTGGTTTTCAATCAATATTACAAACTCTCTGAAACAACCAAAAACCTCAGATTTCCTTTTAATAAGATAAATCCATGTATACCTAGATTTATGATCTATAAAAGTTACAAAATATTTGAAGCCCTTATGAGATAGAGTGGGAGAAGTCCACAAATCAGAATGTACCAAAGCAAATAAATCATTATATTCATGATGAGATTGTACAAAAGGTATCTTAGTTTGTTTTCCTAAAATACAAGAACTACAATCTTTGATCTTATCAAATTTCAAGTTAGGAACTAATTTTTGCAAAATATGACTGGGAGGATGCCCTAATCTAGCATGCCAAAGTTCTTGGATTTTGCTGCTATCTACTTTAAAGGCTTTGCTTGAATCTTCCAAAACATACAGCCCATTTTTCTCTCTTCCCTCACCAATCAATTGTCCGGTCTTGATGTCCTGAAATGTTACTTTATTAGGTTCAAATATAACATAACAATCTAAATCTTTAGTAATTCTACTTACGGACAACAAATTTGAAGAAAAACATGGCATATAAAGACCTTTAGTATGCTTAGACAGAATATTCAAGTGTCCTAAACCACTAATTGGTATATCTTTTCCATTAGCTATACTCACCCTTTTATCCTTTCCTATAGACTCAATTTTAGAAGCTAAATTTTTACTTCTAAACATGTGATTTGTAGCACCCGAGTCTATAACCCAAGGATCAATATTTAAAGATAAATTAGAGATCAAACCTTGAGAGGTGTTTGGCCTTTGACATTGAAGGAACTTTGCAAATTGCTCAATGAGATTTGTGGACAAGTTTGCCTCTGATTTGTGGCTTAATTCTTCTGAAATTTTGGCTTTATTCTCCTTCTTCAAGTGAGGATGAAGCTCAAAACATTTATCCTTGTTATGCCCAAACTTTCCACAATGATCACAAAACCTACAATTTCTTTTGATGTGTCCTAGTCTTCCACATCTTTCACATTTGATGGTTTTGCTTTCTTTCAACCCTTGTGTTACCATTGCTGCTTCTTTTGCCTCCACAAATGCACCTTTCTCAATTTTAGGCTCATCTCTATCAAACGCTTCTCTAGCCATCAATTCCCTATCCACAATATTCACCACATCATCATATGGTGGCATCTCCTTATTCCTTAGAATTTGATTCCTAAGGTCCCCAAAACTAGGCCCCAATCCTGCCAAGAGGAAACAAACAAGATCTTCATTGGCCCTTTTCTCCAATTCTTCCTCATTGGTAGTAATCGGCCTCAAACACTCCAATTCATCCCATGCTTCCTTGATTTTGTTGGAGTAGGAAAGGAAATCGCTCCCATTCATCTTGGCATTTGTGATGATTTCCCTCAACTCATAGACTTTTAAGAGATTTCCTTGATTTCCGAACCTTCTAGCAAGTGCATTCCAAAGGTCTTTGGCAGTTTTGGCTTTGTTGAAGGCACCAACCAAGGATTGATCAATGGAGTTGATAATCCAAGTAATGACAAGATTATCAACATATCTCCATTCAGCATATTCTTTATCTCCCACCTTAGGTTGATTAATTTCTCCATCAACAAATCCCAGAACTCTCATGCCCAGTAAGGCCCTTGTCGCATTCGTCACCCATGTAGAGTAATTCCTTCCATTTAGAGGAAAGGTAGTAAGCTTAGTGGTGATTTTGTAGTCGGAATCAACATTGAAAAAATTCTCTCTCTTGGCAGAACTACTTCCCACTTGTGCTGCCATTTTAATTTCAGCAACCTGGCCTTGCACAATGGAGATTGATCACACAACCAAGAGAGAGTAAAAATAAAAGAGAGATGATGAAAGGAACTCTCTAGATGCAACCTTGCTCTGATACCATGTTGATAAATAGAATCTGAATGTGTTTAGCTCACAATTTCAAAGATTCAAACATAAACCAAGTAAAAATGCAAGTAGAGAGAAAATGCATGAAGAGAGAAAAATGAATAGCTTTTTATTCTATCTCAAAATATTTACACATCTTGGGTTTATATATACAACATCCTAACGGCTAGGTACAAGCTTACTTTACTTTTCTAACAGCTAGGTACAACACATAACAGCATATCTTTCAATTTAAAAAACTAGCCGTTATTTCGTCCTTTAGTAGTTAGCTTGAATTTGGGCTTTGGGCTTGATATGGGTATCCATAGATCAATCCAAGAGTTATTTGGGCTTTTCATCTTCACCCTCAATCTCTTCATCTTTAACAGTGTATATACCAAACATACCGGGACTAAGAGGGAAGATCTTGAATCACTTCCACAACTCATCGGGAAGGAGGACACTCAGGATGGTTCCATACTTACATGCGGATCAAGCTATTCTTTTGGTCAAAAGGATTCAAGGCAGAAGTCACGAAGAAAGACAGCAATTGTGACATTTACCCATGGATAAAACAGAAGATGGCAAGACCAAGGGATTGCTACAATCTTTACCATTACCGTACAAGTTTGGAAAGACTATAATGACATCCAGCAGCAGTTTTCCAACTTTCACCTTGAGGACAAGGTGAGTCTTCAAGAAAGGGGGATTGTTGAGAACCTAAGTATGCAGGAAAGGCAATGGGCAGAAAATGGGGCAGCAAAAGGAGAGATGGGGCCAAAAAATGTGCACAACAAGCATGGCAACAGCAAGTGTGCAGCCCAGCAGTGAAGCCCGGCCAGTATTTGACTTAATCCTAATCAATGAAGGACATTCATGCCAACAGGAGTTCCAGAGAAGAAGGATATTCACATCAAGAAGAACTCCAGCAGCAGTAAGACATTTATGTCAAGGAGAGTTCGAACAAATCCAAGACAAGAAGGACTCCAGCATCAGCAGGATACGCATGGTGCAATTTGAGCAGGGGAAGGATGTGTACGGCATGAGGAACTCTAGCAGCAGCAGGACATCAAGAAGGGTTTAGCTTCAACAAGTTGTTCACGTCAAGGAGAAGTCTTGGGACAGAAGAACAGCCATATGGAAGTCCCAATCTTAGAAGGAAAAGCAAGAGAAAGACCAGCAGATGTAAGAGATAAGATAAGATAAGGATAAAGAGGTTTAGTCAAAATAGGATTAGTGAATCAAGAAGACCAAGAATCCTAGTAGAATTAGGAAACATTTGGATCAGGTCTATCTTGATAAGATTCTAGTTGTCTTAGGAAACCTTGTTGACTTAGGAAAACTTGTCCTAAGTGGATAAGAACTCAGTACTAGTTAAA
>BNST01002277.1:0-173657 GCA_019650275.1 Xylocarpus granatum | reverse complement strand
ATAGTCACCTGGAATCTCGCCAAACACTATTTAAATGAAAGATTGGAATGCCAAGAGTAGCATTCAGTGAGTCCTGAGCCACTGCCACTGCATCGCATATCTGTACCAAAATTGCAGAGAAAGTTGAACAAAAAGACATAATTAAGAGGTATAGTTTTTCTCTCAGGCACAGTTGACTATAAAGGCCATTAACTTTGTAACATTAGCATTCCATATCATTGTGCAACATCTTCTCAGTCTGCTACATTATATATGACTTAGAATGTTATACAAAACACCCAACGCAAAGGTCAATTATCAGATCCATAAACAGACATCACATGGAAAATTAATAATAACAATCGCACTCATGTAACAGGTAAATGAAGTGCCCTGTATAAAGAGACAGCAACCAAAATAACTTTACCAATAAAAAAGGTAATAGGAGAGTAATATGTACAAGAGTGTTGTGAGAGTCTGAGCAGAAATATTTTAGGATTCATTTCAAGACATGTGATTAATCCAATCATTCCCACAACAATAATTAACTAGTAAGGGCTAGTTTTGAGGGAAATGCCTGCTGAACCAAATGAATCAAGACAAAAGTCCCTTGTTTGTACTAACCATAAAGATCAACAAGAGATCACCAAGTCCTCTTCCAGGGATGCAAATCTAAAAGCATAACTGATCAACCTAGACATGATAAGTTGAATATTTACGAGAAGATGCTACTCAATTTTCAGTAAAAGTAACTGTGAAACTAGCCACAACTCTAGACACATAGTTGAACTTTGCAAGGCCCAATAATTGTTGAGAGCACAGATTTAATCACAGATCATATTATCACAAATTGTAAGTAATACATTTTGTAGCAAATAGAACCACATGCAACTACATTCTTAATGCATAACTTTCAGGCCCAGATTGCATGAACAAACCTGGAATGGAGAACTGATCACATTCACATCAAACATGCTGGTCTTTCCTTACAACTGTTAAAAACAAGAGAACAAATTTCATCTTATGAACCACCACATACCGATAAGCGCTGCTGGTTCAATCCACCATTAGCTTCAATGATAAGGAAACCATTAGACTTTGGCAATTCTGAGATCCTCAAAGCATAAAAATGCAGTTAGCATCTCACAGTGTCTAAAGCACAATAAAATGGTAAATGCAAGAGGCATATGATATTTTTGCAGATATAAAACCTTAAAAACAGATCAATTATAATTTTCAATCTAATAAAATAACAGATGCCAAATATTTTATAGCACTCTTATCTTCTCCCAAATCACAGATGCAGTGACAGAACAAGGAATTTTCAGTAATTACATTTGTTATTCTAATTTTAGTAAGCTAGGGTTCTCATAGTGGGTTTTCGAACATTTCACATACAGATTTACATATTCTTAAATATTTAGCGACCATAAGGCTAGGATTAAATACAGAGCTTTTTTAATGAACAAATATCTTTACTTTGGAGAGTCAGTTCAGGGGTTACAGAAATATATAAGCACCAGGGGTAGAACTTTAGGTTGTAGAATCCTGTACATTAGGATATTTAAGAATCAATTCTACTTTTTTAGCATTATAGTTGATCAATGGAAGATAATGTTTATTATCAAAAGCAAGGATGCCCATTTCTCTCCTCTCTCTCTTCTTCTCATCTTTCCTCTTTCCAACTATTTTTCTTGATCTTTTTCTTCTTACAACTCACATTAACTCCGCACATCTTGATTCTAAGATACCTAAATTGTGAAACTGTCCGTTCCTCCAGTAGTGCCCAGTTTTTAGCCAGTACATACCAAGTGAATTCTAGGTTATGTAAAATAATATAAAGACATGAACAGGGAAAAAGAAAAGCACTTAAAAAATAAAATTCTAATAAATCCCGAACCTGCTTTAGAAATACTCTGGTTTGCACAAGTCTTCCAAGCTTGATGCGCATTCCAATTCCAAGCTGTCATCAACTGCATGGTTTCCATTTGAGTATTTTTAGTTTGTCAGTCAATTGTAGTTCACACAGCTGTACACACAAGAAAAAGACTCAAGGAAATAACACTGAAAAAGAAAAAATTAAAATTAAAAGCAAATTGCATTATGCTTAACAACGTACCGCATTATGAGTGGCATTAGCTTCAGCCTGCATAAACGGCCATAGCTTTTTAAAAACCTGAGGACTTCTGTACACAGAACCAGGCGGTGCACGCTTACGCACAACAACGACACTCTTCCAATCAACAACATCAAACCCCATCGAGCCCATGTACAACAACATTACAGATATGTACAACAACGGCGCTACCAACAGAGCGCCTTTTCTCTTAAACACAGCCGATATCAAAACAACCATCAACTTCTCCACCAAATTCTGCTTCCCTCCTCCGCCACCACGGCCGCCGATGTTCTTGTTGCGGCCGTGGCGTACACGCGGCGAGGAAGGCGGAGACGACGTGGCGGAGCGGACGGTGCCCAGGCGGCTGAGACCGTGCATGCTGTCAGAGAATAAAACCTAGAAATGGTGAAGATCTACGAAGTGGAGTGAAGAAAGAATCAATCAATTTATTGTGTCTAGAGTTCAGTTACGAGTGTATCAAAAGGAAGAGAGACTTGGACTTCCTTGTCATGGCAATTACTGCGTCACGTGAGAGGTGATAAGAGGCGCGTGTCCTTCAGTTACGGAGTGCTTCATTGAATAATTTAAAGTGCCGGCCCTGTTAGTGGGGCACTTTGAGTCTTCACTGAGTGCAACATTTTATGTAGGTCCTTCCTATTTTGTTTAAATACAAAATGTCAAACATTTTGAAAAAAAATCTGTCACCTGACTTGTCTTCTTCATGTAAGTTCAGACCCATAGTTACAATATTATTTTATATTTTTATGTAAAACATACTTGACTGTGTTTGAAAAAATATTTAATATTTTTTTCACAAAATTTAATCATATTTTATGAGGGTCAACAACACATCATACATTGAATAAAGATCATATGATAGTTTTTTAAATTATTGAGACTTAATCATATTTATATAAGTAATTGGGATTTTGGTGTAATTTACCTAATTTAAAGAAGCGGTACACCACTGAAGAAATATGAAGTACTTATTTTGAGGCGGCTATTGTGTGTGCGTGGGCGAGCACGCTTGCCCGTGCGTGCGTGTCAATGTTTTTCGCGTCTCCCGATTGAAAGGACGATGGCTTTCGTTTTATTATCATCGTCGTAAGCCGTACTTTAAGGGATGGTTTTTAAAATTTCATAAAATTATACGTAAGTGTACGTATATTTTAAAAAATTAATAAATTTTTTTTAATAATATAAAATTGTTAAATTGAATAATAAAAATATTAAAATAATTTTATTTTTAAAAAATTATAATAAAATAATATTAAAAAAATAATAAAGGTAGAAGGACATACAGATAAGCTTTCCTGCAATTTCTTACACAAGAACCTGCACTAATCACTAAGTGCTTAAGATCTTTGGTTTTACTTTCTCCATCAATCTAACAGCTCTCTTGTTTTTGTTTTTTGGAAATCTAAAAATTACCCATTTCACAGAAGCTTCCTGTTTTGATTTTCTATGATGCGTTCCATTCTTTTCTTTTATGGGTTTGTTGCAGAAATGAGAGTTTTATGCTCGAAGGCAAAGCATTGATATAACAATTTAACGAGACAATAGCTTTTTTTGTTTTCTATGATTCCCTCCATTAATCAATTTCTGGGTTTATTGCAAAAATGTATTTCCTGTTCTTGAAAACCAGGGGAAAAAACATAACTAACTTAGTATGGATATTGTTGGTGGAAGAAAACAGGCGATAAGGATAGACTGAGAGAGAGAAAGAAAACTGTTAATTTCAAAATACCCACTCAATCAATTTTCAAGCTTTTGCTCCTTAACTTCTGAAACAAAATGCGATTATTTTGGAAGTGATACACCCAATCCCTAGCTAACAACCTTAATCGATGATGTCATTGGTCTGTCAAGATTGTTGTTGAAATTGAATTGCAATGATCATGAACGTGAAAGGGAAAGACACATTTGGGCCGTTTTCTCCGGCCCATAATATTTAATATATAGAGATTAGAAGATTTAGTTGCTCAGTGGCCCACATCGTATTGATGCTACTTGTCTTCTATCAACCTCTAATCAAATGCTTCAAGTGTATTGGTTTTTTTTTCGTTTCCATAAGAATGTATGAAATAATATAATTTAATCCTTGCAATTGATTTTTGAAACCTCAAACCACCAAATCATACGAGGAATCAAACATGAAGATGTAATCGTTCTCTCATGATACCAGTGAGTCCAACGAGATTTTGGAGACTAGAGAGTATTCTGATTGGAGTTTCATCCAAATTTTTATGGTAACAAACTCATTCTATTCCACAGAGATTATTTAAAGTTTATAAAGGTCTTTCCTTTCGAATTGAAATCTACGATAGTCAAATGGACAATTACAAAAATTGAAAAAAAATTATTATTTTTAATTGTTAATAAAAAGAATTTTAGAATGAACCTTTTACAAACTCAAATGGTTAAAAACGTATCTGTTAGTGTTTGACATGGAAGACCATAAGTTACATTACCTGATGATTAAAAAAAATACTGTGATGGAAGAATTCGACCAATATATATTCTAACAATTATTAAGTATCATCAATTATTAATTATAATATACGAGTGCACTTAAATTAATTCATCAAAATTTAATATTTAATTAAAAATAAATTTCATAAACAATGAGATATAATCTTTTGTATATATGAATATTGTAATGATTATAATATTTCTGATTTTCTTCTCGAAACAACAATCAATTTAACTATAGTTAATATTATTTTACAAAATGATAAAAAATTTATATCTTACACCAATACAACATGAAAATCCTATAAACGATAGAGAATATGTATTATGCCGAATCAATGAAGATCATGTAGATGATTTCTCTTTTTAAACTCAATCACGTGGGAAAAGTGAAAGTGCTCATATTTCTAACAGTACGCTAAAACTCTATGTAGACATTATTGATACAATTACAAACTTGGGTTATAAAATAGGAAAGTAACAAATCTATGAGAATTGGCGAGGATATAGCTGCACCGTCAAGGACAAAAATTTTTACGAATATCAGGAATAATTTAGTCTCAAAAATTAAAGATAGGATAGGGATGAAGATTCATGCCCTTTCCCATTTTTAAAGTAGGTCAGGGATGGGAATGAAAAAAATCTTTAATTTTCACCCACTTTCATGTTTTTGGTATTATTATATATATTTTAAAATTAAAAATAAAACTAACATATATATAGATTTATTTCTAATAAACTAAAAAATTATCAAAATAAAATATGTAATAATTAGTTGATATTAAATAAAACAATCAATTGTAAATATTCAATTAAATTTTAATACATCAATAAATGATTGACAAAGGAAAAAAAATAATTTTTAAGATTTTATTTTTTTATCTACCGAACAAAATGTTTATTTCTACAAAAGTAATAAAAAGTTTAATATTTTTCTGTAAAATTTAAGTCAAAATTTTAAATATTTTATTTAATTTATTTTTATTAAAAATTAAGATTATAATTTATTGACATATTAATTTTGTTAATATTTATAGATAAATTATAATTTATTTATACACATTTATTTATTATTATATTTAATTTTGTTAATATTTTATATTAAATTTTTTATTTTTTTAATATTAATTAATAGGGACAAGAATCTTAACTTTAAAATAGAGAAAGGGTAGGGGCAGGAATCCTCATTTTAAAACGGGGACGGTGAGTTTTCTTTTTTTAAATAGTAATGGGTCAAGGACAGGAATATTATTTTCAATACTAAGATGAGAGCGAGGATGACCATTCCCAATCTATTGCCATTTTTAACTCTAACCCTAAATTAACTACTAATATATTCTTAATTTATTTATTCTTTGTAAATAAAATCATAAACTTAATTTTATTTAGTTTTTAGAATTTATTAATATATATTTTGTATAATAAATATAATAAATTTATCTAAAAAATTTTTAATTAAGTATGTATTTATATTAATTCTCTAATAAATTAATTTTAAATCACTTACTACTTAATACAAAATTCATAATTTATATTAAGAAAATAGATATAATTATATTAAAAAATAACTTTACTATATAAATGTTTAAAAAATATTAATTAATTAGTATAAAAATTTTAATTTTTATTAAATAGATATTTTTTATATTACATAATCATATTGTAAAATTTTAAAAGTTTAATAAAATTACTTTTTAAATAACAAGATAATAAATTAATAATACTTATTTTTAAATTAATTAAAATTTTATATTATTAAAAATTTAAAATTTAAATTAGAACATAATATAAATAAATTGAAGAAAAATGAGTAAATTAAAATTTTAATTATAAAAAAATATATAAATTAGAAATATATTTA
Source organism: Xylocarpus granatum (assembly GCA_019650275.1). Classification (NCBI taxonomy): domain Eukaryota; kingdom Viridiplantae; phylum Streptophyta; class Magnoliopsida; order Sapindales; family Meliaceae; genus Xylocarpus; species Xylocarpus granatum. The sequence goes on along the minus strand of BNST01002277.1, from coordinate 167,226 downwards.
TTTTTTAATTAGTTACTTTAGAATTAGAAAAAAAATTAAGTATGTTTTTTAATAGAATTTATATAAAATAATATTATTATAATTTTTTTAAAAAAATATTTAATAAAATTATATATATTATATAATATTATGTTGCGAGTTGACAAAGCAATATTGTTAGGCAAATTCTATCTTTCTTTGTCAATTTATATAATTTATTTACAATGATTTTGTTTTTAAAAAATGTATCTTGTTTTTATTCTTTTAATTTTTATATTAGTTATTTTAAATTTTTATTAATTTTTTAGATATTTATATTATATATTTTAAAATTTATGTTAAATTATTTTACATTTTATTTTTTTATATTTTTAAAATTTTTATTATTTTATTCAAATTTATTTTAATTATTTTAATTTTATATTTTATATTTTTATTTATTTATTTTAAAATTTAGTTAATAATTTAAATTTTAAATTTTATGGGTCATATTAACACTCCTAGGTTAACAAAATGTAGCATACATAAAAGGTTTTATAATATATGTTTAAATAATAGTAAGAATAATAAAATATTCTATGATAAAACAGAGAAAAAGCCGAATTTTCAAATTTATTTTTTCCAAAAAAATCCAAACGGGATCGTATAGGTGATTGCGTATGGCAGGCAATGTGTCAGTAGGCAGAAGGGTAACGGAGGGTGATGATGGACTTTATGAACACAATATAACAAGTTGGTGGGACCCCCACAGCATATGGTGTTAGATGCGTGACGTGTGGTAAAATAAAAGAAAACCGGATCGATCAATCAATCAATCATCCAAAAATCACACTATAGGGCTGGCTGGTATAGTTTCATATATTGCCCGTACCGTGATGATCAGCCCGTCAGCGCCCATTTGTGGAGTCTTGACCGTATGATTCTCCGTTCCCTGTCTCAGTACTCCACGTGGGTGGGTCCCATTACTCTAATAATGAGACATGGACCTGTCACAAAGGGATTAGAACAGATCGATTAGCTGTCCAATCATTTGACGACACGCCCACTATTGTGGTCCCCAGCTATCAGCATGCTGTTTGATGTGATACGAAATACGAAATATTTAATTTTTTTCATTGTAATAAATTTAAATTATAATAAAATAAAAAATTAATGTGATATAATTTATTACAAGTGAAAGATTTTATTTAGGTAAATATATAATAAATACATGAATCGCACATTTATTTTTTTAAAAAAATCTATTTAGAAAGTGCATAGAACTTTTGACATTTGAATTAAATAATAATAATAATAATAATATTATTATTATTATTATAAATTATAATATTTTTTTTAAATGACGTGGTATTATATGTCAGTTTTTAACAAAAACCACGTCACCATTTGAATTGATAATTATTAAATTAAAATAATATTGTGTTCTAATCTAATTATAAATTTGTAATAGTGAGTAAACACTACCTTGACTTTCTTTCGTTCTCATCACAAGCACAAGCACAGGCACAAGCAACGGTGTCTCCTCTCTCCGGTGTCCTGTCTTAAATTCATTTCACGCTCTTGGTTGTTTCTCTCCAACAAATCAACCCCTCCCTTCCAATCAACTAAAAATCCTTCGTAATTTCATGATCCCTTAATTAAACAGAACTACCAAATTCATCTTCTTTCTTCTACGTTCTGATCTCTTTCTCTCTCTCTTCTTCACTTTCGCCATGGATCTCAGTCTGGTTCCCTTCCAGCATCATCAACAACAGCAACGACATCACCGACAAGATAACCTCATCAAATATAAAGAATGTATGCGCAACCACGCCGCCTCTCGTGGTGGCCACGCCAAAGATGGCTGCGGCGAGTTCATGCCACGATCAGAAGATAACTCCCTCATCTGTGCTGCATGCGGATGTCATCGCAACTTTCATAGACGAGAAGTTCCTGGGCAGCACCAATACCAGCCCCACCGGGCCTTGCCGCTCTTCAACAATCCCATCAATCTTCACTCCTCGTCTAAGGTTTCGCATCAAGTAACGTCTACCCTAGATGCGCGTTACCATGATGATTATGATCGGCGGTCGGAGACCCACAACAGAGAGGAAATGAATCTGAATGTGGCTCCGTCGGCGAGTGCGAGAAGGGCGGTGACGTCGCCGACGTCGAGGAGTAAGAGACAAAGGACGAAGTTTACGCAGGAGCAGAAGGATAAAATGCTCGAGTTTGCTGACAAAATGGGGTGGAGAATACAGAGGCGTGATGACTTTGCGCTGAATCAGTTTTGTAATGAAGTTGGTGTGAAAAGGAATGTGCTCAAGGTTTGGATGCACAACAACAAGAATGCTCACCGTAGTAGAGAGGAATCTTCTCCTGGGTCTCCGATGGCTGCGGCGCTGCCGCTGCCGGCACAAGTTGTTGGTGTCTAAATGTTTACCCTGCTCATCACTCGGGCATCACTCATTTTTAATATTTGCAATGAAATTTACAAGGAAAAAAATTTTGCAGCAAGGTTTATCCAGACGAATGACTGGTTTATTTTTAACCATTTGTGTTTTTTCTTTTCAGTAACGATTTCGCTACGTGAGTAATGTGTTTATATTTTTTCGTTGTGATTAAATTTTGGCCAATACGTGGCCATTAAATTATATTTTAGTCATTGGATAATTTGATTGTTCGATCTGTCATTGATTTCATAATGCCTTTTCACCTTACTTTGGGCATCGACGAGTTTGGTAAAGCATAAATTTCTTCCATGAAGGATCCATAAATTTTGAGGTAAAGCATGGTGCATAATAAACGAATTCATGAAAGGTTCATAAATTTTTAATATTTCAACTAAATATCCACCGGTATCAAATCTTTCGTGAAGGATTTATAAATTTCAAGGTAGAGTGTGATCATATTAAACGCATTCATAAAGAATTCATAAGTTTCAAATGCGTCTATCAAGGGTTCATAAGTTTCATGCTAGAATATCACGAAGGATTCGTTAGTTTTGAAATAGAGTAGTATGTAGTGAACTTTGCTGTGATGAGGCCGTGATAGATTTGAATAAAGAATAATGTGACAAAATCTTAAATTGAGTATAAAACAGGACTTTTAAAATTTTATGTCTTCGGCCAGAAACAAGTTTGGAATATTTTCCTCTTTGTTGTCATGAATTTCGATCTATCAATCGCTTAATTGGTTAGATAATGTGTGACTCTTCGGCTTCTAACTAGGGGGAGAATTTGAGAATTTATTGCAGAAAGTCAGTTGTTTTGAGTTTGAGCGATGTATTCAACATGTAAAAGCATAATTATTTACATTTATCCGAGATCAAAATCACAAACACTTAAGTTATAAGAAAATTAATCTAGAGAGCTATAAGTCAAAACTTCTTTTTTAAGTCAAAAATGAATATTTCATCTTCTAGACCATTAGAACTTCTTCCTATGGACTTATTTGGGCATTAAGAATTGCAGGTCTTAGTGGCAAACATTATGTGTTAGTAATTATTGATGATTTCTTAAAATTTACATAGGTTTTATTTTTAGCAACAAAAGACAAGGCTACACATGAATGTTTTTTTAAAAATAAAAATAAAAAAAGAGTTCACAATGAAAAAAAGTTTAAATTACGTACATAAAGAGTAATTGTAATGCTCTCAAATTTTATAATATTAAATAATACTAAAATATTTATAAAATAATTTATATGATTATGAAAAATTTTATATAATTAAAAAAAATTTATAAATAAATTAATTAGTTAAATATTTTTAATCATAAAAAAATTATAAGTCTTTAAAACAAATCCAAAAATTAAAAATAATAAATGATTTTTTTTTAAAAAAAAATTCTAATACCAAAGGAACTAAGTGACGGCAGATTGCTTGCAAAGATTTTTATCCAAAGAGTTGTGGACTACCATTTTAGTTTCGGATACTGTTACTTTCTCTTTATTCTTAACTAGTATTTAAGTTTTCTGCAATACTGCACTATAAGTATTTAACAGAAGTATTGAGAAAAGTACTTTTTATTAAATTATTCTTTAAATCGAGCATAGGTAATCCTGTTTGCATCTATATTGTGAGCCTTGCTAAACATTTTTCACCAGCGTCCAACACTTCCCTTAAGCATGTAAGTCACATATATGACCCGTTGATTATCTGCACAATCCATAATTCAAAATATTTTTTCCCAATCTCAAATCTATTCTTCAGGAACTAGTGGATTTGTTGAACCTTAAAAGTTAGATGTTAAAAGTTTCTAAACTATTTCACTGTATGCATAGTATCAACATTAACATTAATATTAACATGAGTTGCTCAAGGTTATTGCTGTTGCTTCATATTGATAATAGCTTGCAAAAAATTATGAATTATTGTATTTTGGTCAACTTGATTTTTAGCTGCACTTTGATTTTTACTTGATTCCCTAGTAGCAACTAATATTAGATATTTGAAAATTTTTAGCTCAAGATGCTTCATTTTAAATAGCAAGGATAACTTAAGAAAATTTAACTCAAAATTCAATGTTGAAAATATTCTTGGTTACTCGATGACCAGCAAAGCTTATAGAGCGTTTACTCAATAAACTTTAGTTGTTAAGGGATTCATGCATTTCGTATTTGATGAAACTAACCCTTTCTTTAACAAGAAAGATATTATTGGTTATGAAATTATTAAGAAAATAGAAGATATGAATATTAGAGAGTTAAGCAAAGTCATATCTAGAGATTCTACTCAATGAACAAAGGAAAAAAAAATAAAGAAAAAATAGCTCAGTCACTCCCCAAGGAGTTGAGGATTGCAAAATGTCACCCAAAAGATTTAGTTATTGGGGTCCAACTCTTGGCATCAAAACTAGATCATCAATTAGAAACATTAGCAATAACATGTCATTTATATCTCAAATTGAACCGAAGTCTTTTCTTGAGGTTGAAAAATATGAATATTGGGTTATGATAATGCAAGAAAAGTTAAACCAATTTGAGAGAGACGAGGAATTAATCCCAAGATCAGAAAATCAATCCATTATTGGTATTAAATGGATGAATCCAAAGTGGGTTAGTGGCTAAAGGTTATAACCAACAATAAAGGATTGATTTTGATGAGGCATTTGTACCGTAACTAGATTATAGTCTATTAAAATGTTGCCTGCATTTAAATGGCATAAAGATTTTATACTATTTTAAATAGATGTCAAAAGTTTATTTCTAAATTAATATGTTATGGAGGAAGTGAATGTAGAACAACCACTGGGTTTTGAAAATTAAATATTTCTAAATCATGTTTTTAAATTGTCTGAAGCCTTGTATGGATTGAACTAAACCCTTCAAGCTTGGGTACGAGAGGCATAGCAAATTTCTTTTGGAAAATAATTTTAGCATGGGTAAGCTAAACAGTACACTATACATCAAGTATAAAGGCCATGATTTACTCATTGTGCAAGTCTATATGGATAACATTATTTTGGTATTACAAACAATTTCTTATGTGAAGAATTTTCCATGTGCATAAGTAATGAATTTGAGATGAATATGATGGGAGAATTGAAGTTATTTCTTGGCCTATAAATCAAGCAATCAGAAGATGGAACCTTCATCAATCAATCCAAGTACATTAAAGATCTTCTTAAGAGATTGGGAGTGACGAACTAAAAAAATGCCACAACTTCAATAAGCTTAATTCTTAAGCTTGATAAAGATGAAAAAGATACTGATATTAATATAAAGAAATCTATAAGTATGATCATATTCTTATTGTACTTAACAAGAAGTAGGACATAAAAAAAAAGATAACTGATATAATATTTAGCTTATACTTATGTGCTAGATTTCAATCTTGTTCTAAGGAATCGCATTTAGTTTTTGTTAGAAGAATTATCAAATACTTGATTGGCACAATTAACTTGGTTTATTGTATCCTAAATGCACACATTTTGATTTAACTGGCTATTCCAATATCAACTTTACCAGTTACAAAATTGATAAGAAAAACATTATTAGGACTTGCCATTTCCTAGGAAACCCATTAGTCTCATGGTTTAGTAAAGAGCTAAACTCCAGTACCATTTCCACTATCAAGCTCGAATATATAGTTACCAGTAGTTGTGCTCAAATAATTTGGGTGTAGCATATACTTAGGAACTATGGTTTTACCATTTTGCAATTCACCTATTATGTGTGATAACACAAATGCTATCAATCTTTTAAAAAATCTGGTTTGTCATTTAAAGGCTAAAAGTATAGAAATTAGACACCATTTTCTTAGAGACCATATTCAAAAAGAGAGTGTTTCAATAGAATTTATATTTACAAATAAACAATTAGCCGACATGCTCACAAAACTCTTTGGTGAACAGAGATTTTGCTTTTTAATACAATATTTGACTCTTGATTCTTATGTAAATGAATGCATTAAATTTAAATCATGTTATTTGTTTTTTATATGCTTCAATATTTATCTTAAATTTGTTTAAATTCAAGCATTGCTTTACTTGCTCACTAGATTCATTACATCATCTTTAAAATGGCTAAGAAAAGAAATTAAATCAATTATAATTGAAATTTCTTTTCATTGAAGACAAACTTTAATGTTCTTAGATTAAGGATTAGAGGAATTCAAGGATTTCATAATTTGAATTCTTGGTGTAATAAGAACAATCTTTGATAAATGCTTGATTTTGGACTTCAAAATAAGCAATCAGAAAAGAAAATTGGATACTTGATCATGAAGATTGTGAAAACAGAGGACAAATTGATGAAATCGGCCAATTATCTAGTTGAATGAAGAAACCAGGTGACCAATTCATGCAAATCGATTAATCAATAGCAAGCAAGTTAAAAAAAAATACCAGTTCAGATGCTTCCAAATTTGGGGCCATGACATCACCTATACCTTGATGGACAAAACATTGCATCCAAATTCTCAAAGTGAAAATTTTCTGCGTATGAATCTTTCAAGCATTGACAACTAGGGATTTAAGTAGTCAAATTTGCCCAAAGGCTACTCTTTTGCCTAGCACATTTGTTATCTTGTTTTGTGACCCCGTCTTATATCTCTATGGTCACCATTCAACCAAACTCCCGTTGACTAAATAATAAAAAAATGTGCATAAAATAAATAAACTTTGGAAGTATCGGGGAAGCTCAAGAGTCATTTGATCCCCAAGTCGCAGCAGGCTTGCACAATCAATCAAGTAATGACCTTGTTTTAGTGTTCACGAATCTGTATAAGACTTTTGATAGAGAAAAGATCCTTTTCCCAACTAATCCCATGGTTTCCTATTGAAATAAATGCTTGGTCTACCTCCATTATCTCACGAATGGGTGACCTCAACTCCTTGACCCCAAACATGATATTTCATCTCAATAGCCTTGTTGAAATTTGGTAAAGTTATTACGGATGCTACATCGTTTTATTAAGATCTAGGTTGTATTCGCTCATTGCATGCCAAAATAGTGTTATATCGTTTGTTATATAGTGTGAAGAGATTGCATGCCAAGATAGCACTCACCGGTGGCTTGAACTCAAATCAAGAATGGACAGACACAAATTAAGTATCATTGTCAACCTATCGTTGGCTTCTGGCTTGACCCAGTGCCAACTTGACACTCACTTGGGGCTCAAGCAAAAATTCTTGGTTAGAATCTTAGAGATTCCAAAGATTTTATATAACCAGTTTTTTTAACTAGTACTATTTTTTTTCTCAATTTTCCCTTTGTAAGTTATCATTACTTAGTCTAATAGCACAAGTTGACCGCCACCAAGCGGTCATACCAAAGATTGAATAATGGTCAAACATTCAACGTAATTCTTATTATTAATTTAATCAAACTCACAATTTTGGTTATAATGGTTTCCCTTCTGAGAAATTTCATCCTTATTATTTTTCTTTTTTGCTCCTTTACTGTTAACAATTAATTAATGAACAAAATTAATTTTTAATATGAACTTATTTCATAAAATGTTTCAAATAAAACATAAAAATTTAAGATTTTAAAAATCCAAAAACGTAAATGATAAAATCCATTGAACTTTATTCTTGAATTAATTTCCCATTTCTAAATTTCAGACTCTTAATAGTTGATTTTTCTTAAAAAATATGCATGTGCTAAATTAATTACTACCATCGAAGACAAGTAAGAGAGTGATGAAAAGTATGGTCAAAGAAATTACAAGTAGAAAAATCTACATATGCTATGTTATAATTCGATTGACTATTCTAACAACTCTAAACTTAAAAAATTAGTGAAATTTCTACAATAATAATGTGAAGAGGTCGCGTGATTTAGTCAAGGAATTAAATAATCTTCAACAAAAATGATAAACTTTTCAAAATCTAAGAAAAAAATCCGTAAGGATTATATTTAATATCAAAGATCCATTGAAAGTAAGAAAATAACATATTTATATTAATCTTAAAGTACAAAATCTTAAAAAATTATTACAAGTATTCTTAATTATGACATAAATTAAAATAGTCTCAAAACACCCTGTGAAATGAATATTAGTATATTAAAGGGCTCAAACATAAATAGTAGACCAAGTCAAATTAAGTTAACTCTATAAATTGAAATGGTAATATTACAACTTTTTAAAGATATTTTCTAATTTTCTGTTGGTATAAATGTGGAAATCAAGAATTAAGTATATGAAATTCTTTCCTACAAAATTAATTGCAGTAAAGGAAAAAAATTTGGCTTCTATGTAATTGCATTTTGTAATATTTGAAAAAAAAAGGTATAAAAGCATGTAAAATTGTGGGTGTGTTTATTTTTAAGAATCGAAAGGAATAAGAAAAGAAAAAAAAAGAAATGAGTTTTTCTTTATTTATTTGTATTATGGAATCATCTATAAAAAGTAATTCATAATTTTTTACTTTGACAAAAATACCTTTTACTTTAAATTTATTGATACTAATTAATAGATTGAGATTTTTAATTATTTTTACTTTAAATTTAAATTATTATATTTATTAAAAATAATTATTATAATTTTTTAATATTCTTAAAATATAAATACACATTATATTCATTAATTATTTTTATTTGGATAAAAAATAGTTAATTTTATGTATTTCATAATTAAAAAATTAAATTAAATTCAAATTTTATTTTTAAATATAAAGTAATTAAATTCTATAAATTTAATAAGTAATTTAGTAACAAATGGTTAAATTTATACTCTATAAATATATTTATTAATTAAAAATATTTTATATTTTAAATGCCTCACTTAAATTTTTTAAATTTATAAATTTAATTACATATAAATATAAAATTTGTTTATTAAAAATATATTTAATTTTCAATACTATTTATAAAATTATACTATGATGATAAATAATAATTTTTTTTCTTGTTTTATTTGATAGTTAGTTTGTCTTTATAAGAAGAAAAAATTAAAATTAAAAATATTAAATAAATATGACTAGTTATATAAATTATGATAAATATAAGGTTATAAAATAAAATTATAAACAAATACACTTATAAAATATATTAAAAAATTATAAGATGATGTCAAATTTTTATGACAAATGTAAATATTAATTGCGATAAATTAATTTATAATAATATTAAGTTAATAATTTTTTAAAAATAATTATATTAAATTAATCAAAATAAAAAATATGACAAAATACATAAATAGAGGATACAATTAGAATTTTAATAATTTTGAAGGAATAAACATTCTTAAGGAATTCTATTTTTTCAAACAAATAGAAGAATTCTTATTCTCTTGAAGATTTATTTATTTTTTCTTATGAATTAATAAAGACAAATACAAACTTTATTTCTTTTGCTTCAATAAAATATTACGACAATGTCAATTTCTTTTATTATTTTGATTATTAAAATACATTATCTAACATATTTTCGTATTTTAAAATCAGAGATATTAAAAATGTTCACGTGTATATTTTCTCAATAAGCAACTTGGACAATATTTTTATCGACTAAATAATCAAGTTGTTTGAAAATAAATCAGAACAAGTAAACCGATCAAATCAATGTTCGAGTACACGAATGTATGTTCTATTTATAAATTATATATTGCAAACAGATCCATCGTTAGCTTGACTTTAATATTCAATGTTTTTGAATAAAAATTGAGGTTTTCCATCAAGAATAAATTATAAAAAGATAATCGAGAAGAAGTCAGTGGATTGGATATTATGGAGTCCAAAAATGAGTTTGCACTTCACTAACTAAAAGCAAAAATTGAAAAACGAATGGGTTGGTATTACACTTATAATAAAAAAAGTTATAAGTCGTTGTTAAGCATAAAAAAGAATCTTGTACTTATCCGTTTGCAGATTTTCGACAGTTATTAATGTAGTTTGGTTGGACATCAATATTTTAAATCTGCAAAGGGCCAATTAGATTCACTCACGTAAAATGAAATGCCAATGTCGGTGTCCAAATGATTGAAATTATTAGTAAATAATCCGAGGAAGTAATGGCCGTCACGCATAAAATATGAGAACTTCTAAAAGATAACGAAAAGTCTTACAGCCGGCTAGCTACTTCTATAAATGATTTCAGAAACGATAATGCAGAAGATATACATGCGTGCATTATCATCAAAAAAGTTCTGTTAATGATGCGGCAAGTTTTTAGGTTGCAAGTGTCAGGGTTTATATTTCTTTTTCTGGTCTTTCATTGTCATGCTTTTCTTCGTTATACATTTGTGGTGAGCATTCAAATCTGATTAATTTGAAAACCAATTTACCCAGCTGTTTACTAGAGAATATTACAGGAATGACTTGTTGTCACAGGTAGAAGAAGTTCCATATACAAGACTATGCAGCACAAAGAACATCCTGACCGTAAATGGTCAACTTCCAGGACCAACATTATACGCAAACAAAGGAGATACGATTATTGTAGATGTTTATAACAAGGGAAATTACAACATCACTATTCACTGGTAAAACTCCCTGATTTGCTTAGAAATATTATAAACTTGAAGTTATTAATATTAATTTTTCAGGCATGGAGTGAAACAGCCACGGAATCCATGGTCAGATGGCCCAGAGTTCATCACGCAGTGCCCTATACAACCAGGAAAAAAATTCAGTCAAAAGATAATCTTTTCTAATGAAGAAGGAACTCTCTGGTGGCATGCACATAGCGACTGGGCAAGAGACACGATTTATGGGGCTATAATCGTATATCCGAAGAAAGGAAGCAGTTATCCTTTTCCCAAACCTTATGCAGAAATACCTGTTATATTAGGTATATTAAAGAAAACGACTTGTGATTATAAACCAATCTTTGACCTGTGCAGTACTTCCTTCTTTACGTTTATTTGGGATTCTGAAAATGCATGCAGGAGAGTGGTGGAAAGCAGATATAACAGAGGTTTTAGACGAACTGCTTCGATCTGGAGGAGATGCTAATATTTCTGATGCTTACACTGTCAATGGTCAACCTGGTGATCTTTATCCCTGCTCCAAACCAGGTAGTAAAGAATTGGTAAAATCTAAATATTTTTATATACTTTTCGTGATATAATTAAACCAATTAAACATTCCGATATTATTGACCAAATTCTCCATAATTTATAGGAATTTTACTTGCAAAAGTGATTATGAATTATATCGTGATTATGTAACATTATTAGATTATTTATCACCGTTGATTGAACTTTCTTTCATTTTATATCCCTTTCATAATTAATTTTTCTCCTACTTCTTACAAAACTTGTCTTTCAATTGAATTCTTACCTTCCGCAGAAACTTTTAAACTCAGAGTTGATCATGGCTTAACTTATCTACTTCGCATAATCAACGCCGCCATGCAAGATATGCTTTTCTTCGCCGTTGCCAAACACAACCTCACAGTCGTGGCGACAGATGCCAGCTACACCAAGCCATTTACAACAAATTATATCACAATCTCACCTGGGCAAACCATCGATGTCTTGTTACAAGCCAACCAAAATCCTACCAATGATTATTACATGGCCGCGAGAGTGTATTCTGGTGCCGCCGCTGAGATTTCCTTTGACAATACAACAACTACAGCTATTTTACAATACAGCAGAGATAATTATTCTCAATCTACCTCTCCTCCTTTATTGCCTCATCTACCTGACTATAACGATACAAATGCATCGGTGAATTTCACCGGAAGTCTTCTAAGCTTAGCCGATGAAGAGCACCCAATCGATGTTCCGTTGAAGATCAGCAATCAGTTCATTTTCACAGTTTCAATGAACACAATTCCTTGTCCTAATGAGACATGTTCTGGACCAAATGGGACAAGGCTAGCTGCCAGCTTGAACAACATAAGCTTCGTTAACCCGTCAATTGATATACTAGAAGCTTACTATTATAAAACAAATGGAGTTTTTGGAACTAGGTTTCCAAGTTTTCCGCCATTGAATTTCAATTTTACAGGTGAAAATTTGCCATTGTTTTTGTTGACACCAAGGAGAGCAACTGAGGTGAAGGTAATAGCTTATAACTCGACGGTGGAGTTGGTTTTTCAAGGAACAAATTTGGTAACGGGGACGGATCATCCAATGCATTTACATGGATATAGTTTCTATGTTGTTGGATGGGGGTTCGGAAATTTTGATGCAGAAAAAGATCCTGCCAGATATAATCTTGTTGATCCTCCTATTCAGAATACAATTGCTGTTCCAATAAACGGATGGACTGCAATTAGATTCAAGGCAGACAATCCTGGTATGCAGTTGTGACATTTCTATTCTGTTTTGAAAGCAAAAATTAATAATATTTGAAATTAAATACTTTTTTTTTATCTCACTGTCGCTGTGATTAAAAAAAAGTAGCGCAACACAACACGAGATTATGGATAAAATGAAGTGATTTTTTTTTGGTTTTTGTATAAAACAGGAGTGTGGTTTATGCACTGCCATCTCGATAGACACCTGACATGGGGGATGAGTATGACGTTCATTGTAAAAGACGGCGAAGGTCCAGAGGCACGAATATTACCTCCACCACCAGACATGCCACCGTGTTGAAATGTGATGATAAATACAATTAGCATATTATATTTTTATTTACTGTCTCGTTATTGTTGTTTTATGCAAGTTTAGTACTGATGATGCCTCCGTGTTCAATATTAAATTTGCATTATTTTCTATGTTCTCCACTGTTTCTGATTTATTTATATATGTTGTTTCTGCAATAAATGTCTGGTATCTTTTTGAGATTTGCTCGTCATAAATATTGTAATATATTCAAATGTTCATATTCATTTACGTTAATACTAATCGCATGCATTTGATCTATTATTAGGCTTGTAATTATTTGTTCGCTGTATATTATTGATTGCCTGCCTTTGTTTGGGACTACGTACTCTGCATCAAGTTAAATTGTTATAACTCTTCCACTTTTAAAATTGTACTCTTTCAACACAATTTTGGCATAATTCTTCTTAAAATTTGATTGAAAAATTGCTACTCTCTTGCTAATTAATCCTCATATGTTCTAATTGCTCCTACCCAAAAAACCAAATAAAAAAAGAGTTCAAAATTGGCGGCGTACAAGTAGATAGAAGAATACAAAATATATATATATATATATATTAAAAAGTAATTTAATTTATCACAAATTTTAAATTAATACGATAAAAATACATACTTCGATTAATTTAAAGATACAGTAACTTACACGTTTAAGATTTGGGGAAACAAATCATTTGAGTGCAAGGCATGCCTTTTTCTAATTTTTATTATTTTGATTTTGCTGTGAACCTGTGATGATTGGATAATATCACCGCCGGTTATTATTGGTACATTTCCATTTCCACCACTTCTATTACTTCGATTACTCGTCTCCATTTGTAGTAATAGACAATCAAAGGCATCAACTCTTTTGATAAGTGGCATCAACTCTATTGATAACTGGATGTCACGTATTATATACATATACAGATACATACATATATATATATATACATACACATACACGCACATACACGCGCACACACAACAACAGCAAACAGTAATTAAACCACTTGCCATGCATGTGGTAGGTGTGTTTTTAATACACCATTCACAACCGCCATGGCAAGTGGCTGTGAATGGTGTATTAAAAAGATGTAAAAAACCATTATAATTTACAACTGTCATACATAAATTGTCAAGGATATACAAGCAAGTGGTCAAAAGTATTGCACACACATTTAGCAAAAGTTGTAGGATCCCCTGTTACTACGGGAAACGGGAATAACCATAAACAGAATAGTTTTTAATTTTTGTTATTCACACTACTGTCCTGAATAATTACAATGCAACACACTAAATTTTGTGCGTTCCATTTCTGTCATTTGATAAATATTATATTCACATTATTTTGATGAGCTTGGCAAAACCAGGTAAGTGTTCACCTTTGGCTCTTTCATAATATAAATTTGGTGGATAAGAAAGAATTAAGATTGGGATTTATAGGGAAGAATGGAGAGGACGGGTGATCTGCATGGACTTTCAATCAGCTAAAAGCTGAAAAAGTGATGAGGCATTGCATTAGCGTTGCTGTTGATATTGCCGAAGTTGCTGCTGCCTTTGGGTGGATGGGTGGTGTTGCTGCTGGTTGTTGCATTGGTGCTGCTATATTTTTGTCATTTAGGTTCCATTTTTTTTTGTTTGTTGTATACATTCTTGTAATGAATTGAGGGAACCACGGTTTAATTTGATCTACTTGTTGGTTTTGCTTTTCTGAAATTGGAATTGGAATTGGAATTTGAGATTAAAAAAAAAGGACAAAATCAAGATTCCCAAGTTGTCTTTGCTTGGCAGCACTTTCTTTTTTTGTGAAACATATTGCTAATACACAAGGGTTCAAATTGCAAACAACTTGTACAAGATCAATAATTTATTTTTGTTACCTGACGATTTACAAAATAAGTCCCTTCACGTGCTCTATTATCCTGAGAATAATGGTGGATGATTTTACAACTATTGAGTAATGCAAGTATACAAATTATACCAAAAGCAACACAACAAATTATACCAGAAGCCGTACGGTTTTTCACTTATTAATTAATTGATAATATTACTTGAATGGAATATAATAACTGTAACTAAAAAGAATGTACAAATTCAGAATGTACCTGAACTTTGTTTGGCAACTTGTACTCCTGCACTTTGTTGTTTATCCTGGGACTATCAGGAAGATTTGTTATATCTCAAAAAATTTTGCGAAAGAACTAGTAATTTTTTTGAGGCCTTAAAGCACACCTGAAGACCATTTCTTAGGCTGTACAGCACAACATTTGCATCTGCTTCCTAAGACTATATTTAAACCATAACAAGTAAATGATGTCAAACGAAACATTCAGATTTATTATCTAAATTATTCACTTGAATAATGTTTGTCAAATCGTGTAGATCAATCCTTGCATCTTTGTCCTTTCAAAAAATTAAGAAAGTCTCATTAGAAATTGTATAAGGAACTCATCAACAGTGAAATTGTTTAATGCAAATGTAATTATACTAACGTGATTAAAGACCAATTTTAGTAGAATAGTAGTTAAATTATGGAGCTGAGACCTAAGATCTTTTACTTCTTCTCTTAGTTTAGCTGAATTTGCTTTACCAAATATCGAAGCTTCCACTTTTGAAGGAGCTGCTCCAAAACCTACAACTTTCATGTGTCCTCAATGGTCAGTTCCAATAACTTCCACTACTGCACCATTTCTTATAGATGTGACATTGTCTGTATCAACCATCTTGAAAACTTCCACCTGAGTTCATTCTACAAAATACAAGCACAATTAAATTTTTTTGATATTTCATAAGTAAATTTAAACTACAAATATATAAACAGCACAAAATTTTCCCCAACCAATTCATTAATCAATGTCCCATCCTTGCGGCTATGTCCAGCAATCCATTCGTTTTCCATAACCAGAAATCCGAGCCAAATAATTAAAATCGCATAATTATATCTGAAACAAATAATGACCGGGAATGACTTGACACAAATTCAAAATATAACAATTTGTCAGCATTTTGACACATGCCAATATAAAAGAAAGTAAATTACCTGTAAAGAGTAACGAGTATCGTTGCGTGTAAAATTTTTTGAAGTCATCCTCGTATTTGGCAGTCTCAATTTATAAAGATAAAATTTGCCTTTGCCTGTAGATTTATTTAGCAGTCATCATTGTTGCTCAAGAAAACAGTTTTGCAGTCAAAAGGTGGGAAGCCAGCAGACATTTGAAGGCTTTTTCCAAATGATAACTCTTACTCGGCCTGATTTGTTTTGTTGAAAAGTTGAATGATTGATTTTCCATGATTCTATACACCATAACAACATGAATTCTTTTTCTAACGAATTTTTTTTTATAAAAAAATTAGAAAGCATGCCCTTAAATATTTGAAAGACCACCGTATTATAATAAAGTTGATAGTGACATAATGTACTCATTCTCATCAAGAAATCATCGTTTGTTCAATAAAAGAACTAAATTAATAAATAATTAAGGAAGAAAAGTATTAAGTAAAATCAAAGTGCAACTGTACAAACATATTCAATGAATCTCTGCCAAAATATAGGCCACGTTGGTAATGTGAGACAAATCCACTTATTTACAAATTCATCCATTTGATTGGGTCAAATTATCGAAATGGATAACGAAATAATGGCATAGAATTCTCGGAATTAATGGTATAACATTAAAAAAAAAGGGTCAGTGGTGAATCTAGGTTTTGATGCTCATTCAACTAACTTTACAAATGAGTTGTGTTAAAATTTTCAAATTACTTGCATACATATCAATTTTTTATTTTTTATTTTTGAAATCATAGAACATTAACAAATGTAACACCCAATTTCAAAATATAATTTTCATAGCTTAGAATATTACTGGAAATTCAGAATAATTCTGTAAAAAACTAAAACTTGGTATGCTAAATTTGTATGAACATTTTGGAGTTGAATGATTATTTTTTAAAAATTACATCGGTTAAAGTATAAATAAATAAATTATTTTATTTTATTTTATTTTATGTAAATTATAAATTTTCTATATTTGAATTTAAAAACTTTAGCTGGGCAGCTCTCGCTGCCAGGTTTTCAGAATGTCTTCTTTCTTTATAAACATATGATGTTAAATACGAGATTTGAGAACGTCAACAAATATATTTGTTTCTTTCAGAGTTTTCATTTTACACGGAATAGAACTTTCAATTACGTGGCAATGTACGTTCGGTCCTTCGTCAATAATGTAACCCAATGGTCCCAATTTCTTGGGGACTGTCTACATTGTAAAGACACATCATTTACAAACTGCTTACTCTCTCTTCATAAACGACGCTCAACAATTGGCTTGGGCTTTAGGTGAATAACCCACATTTACATGCCATTTTGTACAACTTGTATAAGTACGCTGGCCACTTATAACATGCCACAATTACCCTAAAATTCTATAAACTTTTAGAGGGATTTTTACGCAACCCTGAGAGTATCAACATCATACATAAATTAGTTGTATGTCACTATGTTATGATGATATTTCTTTCTTTCTTTCTTTGTGTCTTCTCGTGCGTAAAGCAATGTTGAACCTCGGCTTCGCTTTCCAACAGATGCTTCCGTCGCGGAATTCAGAAGTTCAACCACTTCCTCGTATGGTTTGAAATTGGTTATTTTTGCCGTGTTTGCTTTGAATTTGACTTTGAAATAGCCGTAACCGAGAATAGTTTGGCCTAACTTTTTGTCTTTTTAGTGTTCCTCCTCTATAATTACTGTAGAATTCTCATTTTAGTAAGCATCATAGACAAAGTTTAGTTATTCGTTTCATACAAAATGTTTACAATCATGAGAGTCTCAGTCTTCCAAATTTTGGGAGTGTTATTACTATTATTAAGTAGTTTACTCCACAGCCAGGCTTTGAATCGCCATACCTTTGTGGTAAGTATTGTACGTGTATATGCAGTCTGATTAATGAGTGGATGATTTTCGGCATTTATTAATTCGGTTACAAATATTTTTAAATTAGAGTTAAAAGGGGTTTAATTAATACCCAAATTCTACTAATATAAACTGTGAAAATTAATTTAATTTAAAGAAATTAGTTATTGTTGCATGAACATACCTAAGGATTAATGCTAGAGATGTCTTTATTTCTTCTTCTTTTTTTTTAATTTTTAAAAATAAACTTTATTTTTAATTTTAAAATTTTAAGTTAAATGTTATGGAATGATATTGTGGTAGCCAATTTGACTTTTACATTTCTTTATATTTGAATCTCCCAAATATAAAATTAAAAGTTACTTACTAATGAGAATCCTCTTTTTTTTAATTGTATAATTTAGTTAATTATATTATAATTAACACTTATTATTTGCAGATTGAAGACACTCCATGCACAAGGCTTTGCAGCACAAAGAATATCTTGACTGTGAACGGACAATTTCCTGGACCAACTCTTTATGTCAGAAAGAATGAAACAATCATAGTAGATGTTTATAACAAAGCCAGTTATAACATCACCATACATTGGTACTTGTTCAATGAACTGTTCCCTCTCTGCTACTTTTAAGATTAAGATTTTATTTGGGTTTATAGTGTATTACAACAACCGTGATTTCAAAGCTATCCCAATGTTAATATCACATTTTCTTTTTTTACTTTCTTTTAAATTTCAGCAGAACGTGAAAGTTGATTTCTTTAACGGTTAATAATGTTACAGGCATGGGGTGAAGCAGCCTCGATATCCATGGTCCGATGGCCCCGAGTATATAACACAATGCCCGATTCGAGCAGGAGAAAAATTTAGCCAAAAAATAATATTTTCAACCGAAGAAGGAACCCTTTGGTGGCATGCTCACAGTGACTGGTCAAGAGCTACGGTTCATGGAGCCATTGTTATTTATCCAAACAAGGGAACAAAATATCCTTTCCCCAAACCTCATGCCGATGTCCCCATAATTTTGGGTACGTGCAGTAATATAATATTAATTAAACTGACAGTTTAGTTTGTGATTATTATTTATGGTTAAAATTTTGTAAATGAATGCAGGTGAGTGGTGGAAGAATGACATAGTACAAGTTTATAACGAATTTCTCCGGTCAGGAGGTGATCCTAATATTTCCGATGCTTATCTCATTAATGGGCAACCTGGTGATCTTTATCCTTGTTCAAAATCTGGTACTTCTCTTCCCTAATTCCTATTACATCTCATATGCTACATTTTGTATTCAACAAAACACTCAGTAAAACCTGTCATTGTATACATGTACACCGTACGCGTACTTTCCTTGTGTTTGTGCTTTACACACAGTTAATTCTTTTCTTTCCCACGTGCGTATTCTAACAGATACATACAAGCTGACTGTGAAATACGGTAAGACATATCTCCTCCGCCTCATCAACGCTGCCGTTCAAGACATTCTCTTCTTCGCCATCGCAAAACATCAACTCACAGTGGTCGGAACAGATGGTAGCTACACCAAGCCATTGAAAGTAGATTATATTACGATTTCACCAGGACAAACCATTGATGTCTTGCTAGAGGCAAACCAACAACCGGACCATTATTACATGGCGGCTAGCGTTTATTCCAGCGCCGCCAACGTCGAGTACGATAACACAACCGTCACAGCCATTCTCCAATACAATGCAAAAAACGCTCCATCTTCAAATCTTTCTCTGCCATATCTTCCATTTTATAACGACACAAATGCTTCAGTTAATTTCACAGGGAAGCTCAAAAGCTTAAACGACGACGATCATCCATGTGATCTGCCGTTAAACATAAGCAGGAAATTGTTTTTTACAGTATCTATCAACTCTTTTCCTTGTGCAAATGATTCATGCCAGGGACCAAATGGGTCAAGGCTTTCTGCAAGTGTGAACAACATCAGCTTTGATTCTCCATACACTGACATATTAAAAGCTTATTATAACAATATTAGCGGCGTCTACAACGACAATTTCCCAAACAAACCGCCACTTTTCTTCGATTTCACGGCGGATGATCTGCCGTCGTACTTAAACACGCCAAGAAAAGCAACGGAAGTGAAAGTACTGGAATACAATTCGACAGTGGAGATTGTTTTCCAAGGAACAAATTTGCTCGCAGGAACAGATCATCCGATGCATTTGCATGGTTACAGTTTCTACGTAGTTGGTTGGGGATTCGGAAATTTTGACAAAGATAAGGATCCTCTGAATTATAATCTTGTTGATCCTCCTCTTCAGAATACGATCGCAGTCCCTAAGAATGGCTGGGCAGCTGTCAGATTCAAGGCAAACAACCCCGGTATGTAGCATCAATTTTTTTTTCTTAAATATTATTATCACTATTACTTTTACCCTAAATATTACATAAATTCTTTCGCTCAGTACAGATTTATTAAAAAATACTATTGCAAATATTATTGTTAATTACAATATTACGGTTATTTAATATTGATAATTTGCCACAATAATAATTATATTTTTTATTTATTTATTTTTAAAAAATACTAATTTTAACAAGATAACATGAAGATTGATATCGATAAATTATATTATTTATAAAATATTACTGCACCAATGTTAATATAATAAATTGAAAAAATCTAGATATCATTTGTTTTTAATATAGTTGTGAATATTAATTGCTGATGGCATGTATATTTTGGCTTGTAACAAAACAAAAATACAGGAGTATGGTTCATGCACTGTCATCTGGACCGTCACTTGAGTTGGGGCATGGACATGGCATTCATAGTAAAAAATGGTCAAAGCCCCAAGGCACAGTTGCTTCCTCCACCACCCGATATGCCCTCTTGTTGAAATACTACCAAATTCCTCCACCATTTGAATAATTCATTATTCTATTTGTCTGTGTGCCGTATTAGATTTGTAGTTTTGTTCCGGCTCGGAAACAACTTAGTTATGTATGTATCTATCAAATAAAAGTACAACCCTCATGGGTCTCAGTCACACCAGATTTTTATGTTGATCTAATTCTTTTTCCTAAATAAATATATTTTTATGATTGATTATTAATAATAAATGGGAACATAACAAAACGAAAGAGACATCCTAACTATAATAAAATTATAGTTACCCGACCAACTTAATAATTATCGTTAAGGTGTCTTTTATGTACTCCCAGTCTACGTGTACATATATCTTGCCAACATACACATACGCTTTAAAAGACAGTCATGTTTGTCAAAACAAAATAACATAACTCATACCAACACTAACCATATTCAACTGGACATACAAACACTACCAGACTGACAATGACTTTTTATTTATTTATTTATTTTTAAACTTCATTTATAATATTAAGCGAACAGCATACTATATTCAGCTCTTTCTCCAAACCCTAACCCTCAAAATGTTGAACACCATTAATTCTTGGAACAGCTACAGTGCAGAGCGGGTTCTTCATTTCACCAGACAGCTTGAGCACGGTCAACTGGATGAGCCATGTTTGAACCCATTCCATTCAAAATGGTGAACCAATGTAGCCACAGAAAGGGATCACGGCAGGCCCCAAATGGCCCAAGCTTTTAAGTCGCCACAGCGAACATCCACGTCTTCAAAAACTTCTCAGGCTTGAACACCAAGGGCTCGTTCTAGATATTTGCGTCATGAGTTATGGACTAAATGTTGTCCATTGCAGGAGTACTCATGTTGTCACACCATATGATAGGTTTTTGTGAAATTTTGATGTTCCGTTCCTTGAAGAGTGAGAAAATCCATGTTAATTCAATTGAGGCCTGAACTAAAGCTCTGTACTCTATTTCTGCACTCAATCTTGCTACCATTTTTTACTTCTTGGAGCTCCATGAACTAAGTTTTCATCCAGGTAACCACTAACAGACTTTCAATCATCAGCATCGTAGCCCCAATCAGCATTAATAAAAAGTAATTGGATTAGTGTTGCCTGTGGCATGAAATTTGAGCTAAAATCAGCTATTTTCTTGAGATATCTTGAGATTTTTTTGGAAGAAATTGCAAAGGATTTGACATTAACTTATGGTGGGCAAAAGATAAATCAGGTCTTGTCAGTATTGCATATTGTAAGTAGTTTATCACACTTCTGTAAAGCCTTGGATTTGAGAATTGGACTCCTTTTAATTTGCTGAGTTTTTGGCTTGGGCTCAAAGGCGTGTCAACACCTCTATACTTGTCTAAATTGATTTTTTTTTAAAAAAAAAGCACAAATAGGCAATAAAATACTTGATGGCATATGGAAGTGTAACAATAAGAAAACGAGTTAGATGATTTTTATTTTTAAAAAATAACAGAATATTTTGATATTTCTTAATATTAAAATTTAGTTTAAATATAGATAAATTTGAATTTTTAAAACTAAGAAAATCTAACACAATGTAACAAATATTTTAAAACTAATGTGACCCTGTTCAAAATATTGGAATTAATTAGTTATATCTATACCATACCATAGATGTGGGATTGGGCTGAAATTTAGAAACAAATTATTTTGTAATAAACTCTTTTTCCTTTTTTCATTTGTATACTGGAAATCTCACCAACAATCAAATTCATAGCTACTCCAGACATGACCATTGATTGCTTGAACGACAATCGAAATTGGTCTTTTCGTGGCTGGGAATGGGATTAAACACTTTGCCACTTCGACTAGATACCCTTGTTCACGTTTAATTCCCTTATTATAGATACCGAGGTAGTCAATACTCAGTTTTATTCCTTGATGTCCTTTTGAGATTATTTTTGGAGTAAATTTGATGGTCATTAGGTTGTGACGTAATACGCATTTTATTTACCAAAGTAGAGGGTATCTCATCTCTGCGCAACTTTGTCACCTTACATTGGGGGCTTGCCTACAGCAATATTGTTAATGTTTCTTTATGAGAGGGAAACAATACAAGGTTTCTTTACGAGAGGGAAATAAAGCAAACAGTCAAAAACTGCCAAATTGTTAATGTTTGTTTCCAACACAACCTGAAACCAAAAGAAAGAGCACCAACATGGAATATCAATCGGGTCATCTGACTTTGTTATTACACAAAAACCCAAACCCAAACCAAATAACATTAACCACAGGTAAAATTACTTAGCAATTGCCATTTTCTCGACAATTCTTATGTATGTTAATTATCCTCACTACACAATCATATCATCTTCAAGTTTCGGCTCCGAGCTTCACCAGTTATCAAATCTTTGTTTATATACAAAAACCTTCTGTTCAAGATATGCAAGTTGGACCTGCACCAAGAAGTCACGAGACTACGTAAGTGCAACAATATATATACCCTGACAGGAGATGGTTCTTTATTTAACAAGGATTTTCAATTTGCTTAAGACAGAACTAAAGCATGTCCTGCAACTAAACAAAGTTGGCAACCTCATAACAAAAGGAATAGTTTCATGGGCTTCCGCAACAGAAATTGTGGCTGGCATATTCAAAAATGAAAACAATAATGACATCGTTTCAGGGTGTATTCATGATCCACAAAGCAAATGCCATACTAGTCAATAAAATTCCAAGTACATACAACATACACAAATATCAACCAAACAATTGTATGTGAAGCTCAGCTGTATAATCAACCAATAGTACCTATAGCAACTAAGCACACAAATCATTTACGAGGGGAAAATGGAGACATACCAATTTGTATGAACTATTCACTTGGAAATTCCTCATAACTCAAGCTTTCTGATATGGTGTCCAATCTTGTATTGTCTCCTAAAAAGCCAAGACCCAAAACATTTATATGGTAAAAAGACCAGAAAAAAAAAGGACTGTTTTAGAGGAAAGGGAAACCCACCTTGATGCTCTCTTTCACGAGAATCCAGGAAGTCAGTATCTGTTGCTAGAAATGGTGACCTGGGATAGCTCTCTAGTATATCTGCAAATGTAAGAAGTGAGATTCAGTCCTATTTCGATATCCAAAAATTGGTAACTAATGCTCTCGAACAAGTGTGCCCTCTTCAGCAGAAGACCAACTATTGAGTTAGCATATCCACTTATGAGAAAAGATAACAGACAAGTACATAAAACAAACCTGAACTCTGAGAAAAGTCAGCCGTCAAATCAGAGAGGCTAAAATTTCGAGGAATCTGACCTAAAAATCCAAATGAAGAAGTGTCTGCATCGAGAAGTGATTCATTTAGAGCTTGGGAAGTGGACTCAACGCTGCTGAAAGATGCAACAGATGCATCTGCAATTGATGGACGTACTTCCAAGACATTGCCATCAGCACCAAACATGTAAGAAGAACTTCCTGAATATCCAACTTCTTGCTTGATCATTCCTCCATTCATCCCTTGCAGCAGACCCACGTTTGAGCTCTGATTTGAAATCATGCTTGGTGGAGCATCAATCCTGCCTACTTGGGTAGACATTTCAACAGCAGAGTGCAAACTTGTGTGCAATGAAGATCCTCCATTAGTGAATGTAGTAGGTAAACCAGAACCAATTGGATGGTGCATGTTTTCTGGCTTCAAATGGGAGCCAGTATGCTCCGAAGGATAGCATGCCGAGTTCTGATGCACTGTCAAAGAACATGACATCAGTTGCTATTTTGAAAAGAAATAAGAAGCCATTTATCTGAACAAACAATAACACACTAATCATAGATTCTTCATTCACAAAAGCATTGTTGTAGAAACTACCTGAATACAAAGTAAATGGACATGACCAGTTAAATCATATTGAGAAGGTCTAAAAGTCAAGTTGGAGTAAATTAATTATTCAATCAAGAAAAATGGACCCAAATATTTTTGTGAATTTTTTGAATAGAAATATAAATAACAAGGCTGATTTGTTTATTTATTTAATTGTCAGATTGTTATCACTAATATTCTCTAAACTACGCTTTTGCAACAACTGATTGAACCTTTCTGTGCGGTTTACCTCTAAAGTGAAGAACCAAGTAGCCTAATATGCAAAATATAAACCCTCATTCAACAAAAGAACAACCAGCCACATGCAGTGGCAAGCCATAAACTTTTCTCAAGAGAGTTCAGACAACAAGTAACAGAAGGAATTAATTAAATCTTATTTACTTTGTAAAATTCAAATAAGCTCCAATTGCCTATGAAACATAATGAGTTAAATTTATGTTATAATTTATTCACATGAATGCCATCATTTTCCAATTAAACATGAAAACAATGAAACATAGAAGTAGCCTTTTATGCATCTACAAGGTATTGAAACTCAAGTAAATCCTCAAATGATTGGTTATAAGAGAAATTCTTATACAGGCATACAAATAAATATACTGGCATGATAGCAGAAATGAAAAAAGAAATCATAGTGTGTGACCACTAAAGCCTTTTCATTTCCATTGAGAATTTATTTTCTCCTCATGCGTCTAATTTGTCAAAAAGAGAGTATCTGGGACTTGTTTAAAACATAGAAAGTGAAATAATTGTTTTTCTAAACCTTGTAGATTTTATTTGGCATTTCTTGTATTAAGTTGGGTTGGGAATTGGTGTGGTTGTACGACAATGATGTCATTTTAGTGAAATAAAATTTAAAAATAAACTATATCACCCATTTAAAAGATGAATCTAAAATGCCAACGGGTTCAAGTTGGTCTCAATCACTTAAAAACTCACATTCCTGCTGCATGCCCATAATTAATCAAACACAATAAACACATGCAACTAGGAGAAAGCAATCTTACATGGTGGGATATGAGAACCATTAGTTGTAGGTACGGATGCAACTCCAGTTGGATGAATTTGACGCATCAACCGCACTTGTTGCTCAAGCAGCTTATTGAATTCAATAATTTGGTGCTTCACCATTAATCTCAAATAGTATGCCTTGAAGAAGTCCTTATTCTCTTCTTCAAGCTTTTGCCAAACTGGAAAGCAAGAAAATTGCAAATTTGTTAACAGAAAGGAAAAAGGTGTAACAAATGAAGATACACACCAAATTTCAATGTAGCTCTTTCAGCTATAGCAGAAACGTAAAAGGTTGTCCGCAACACTGCAAATTATCTATTCAAAATCCGTAGTCAAATAAGCTTTAGACCCAGTGGCTTTACAGTTTTGATCTATCTAATCATCAACTGATGAGCAGTAATGCAAGGGTATATGTTTGTAGATTCAGAAGGAATGTAAATATTCAAGCATCTATGTGGACATCATAATGATTGGCAAAATGTCCCATGCAAAATGATTGGCTAATAAAACCAAAACATCAAGGGGTAGGACTGCATTACCAATTTCAACCAATACAGTAATCAGAAGAATTAAAAACAGCATAAGAATGAATGCTGTTTTTGACTGTGTTATTATCTACAAATATATAGCATAGCTATCAAGCATAAGAATGAATTAAAAAAGTCACAACCAGTCATAAAAACAGCATAACAATTTTAAACAAGATGGTCAAACTCCAAACTGTGAACTAAAAGATTTGATCAAGAAATCTGCCAATACAGCTCCAGAAAAATTAGTATCACTTTCATGGATCCAGCAGTTTCAACTTATTGGCAAAATCTTTTGTATCCACCTTGAGGACCACAGAATGGTATCCCATCTCCAGCTGTAATCCAACTTTATTTTCCAGTGCATGGTAGTGTTACAAAGCTATCTTATTATTAACTTCATAAAAAACCATCTATATATAACAAATATCTCCTTACCATTAGATTGATACAATTTATATGCCTTTGGGCTGCTAAAGAAAAATATATAACCAAATAAGAAAACTAAATATATAATACTCTATACAAATCATCCAGCTGTAACAGTTTTTTCTATGGAGGCCGTTTCACATAACACTTCACTGTCCCGAAGGGCCCAGTTCGTTAAGGCTCTTGCAGTAAGATAGGAGAGCATGGGTTCAAATGACCCTCAAACCACCATTGAGGGGTATTAGCTGAATATGTTTGTGCTTGGGATGGGATGGGGTGGGTTGCATGGTAAAACATAAAAAAATAAATGCACACTTCACTTTCATGGATTCTTCAATGTAAAAATTGTCAACATAGACTGGGGAGAGGTCTTCTAGTATCTACTTAGTAGGAATGCACACACTATTTCATTAAGCAATTATACTAAAAGATTCCTCTTCTCAGTGGAATAAATTCCTTTATTGGAAGGCAAGGTCCTGTTGCAGCAACAACACAGGGGGCAGAGAGTGGACAGTTCAACAGGTTCAGGTAACAAATGATGCAGGAGACATTACAGTAACATGATTTGAAGATTTGAGCTTTCGTTTATTTGTTAACATTGTGTTCTGCTTATTTAGTCATTTGGAACTTTATTTTTTTGTTTTTCATTTTGTTCCTGCTCAAGTGGCTCTTAACGTTCAGATATTAGAGAATACTTTTCTAGTAAATATCTTCCAGTACATAACCCTTTGAGAGATAACATAACATTGTGTTTTGCATCATAACCCTTTGACATTTTGAGCCAAATGCTAGCTTCAGGTCCACAACTAACTAAGATGATCATCCAACTACAAATAATTATATTTGCATGGAAATTTGGACCTTTTACGAAACAGATAACGTGTTAGACCTAGAAAGTTTACAATAACATCCTTTTAGTTTTTCCAAGTAACAAAGCCATCTTCATTGCAGTAGAAGGTGCTAAAAAAAGTGCCTATTCCTCAATAATTTGGTCCAGCAATACATCAAAGATCAAGAAAACTAAATTCATATATATATACATACATACATACATATATATATATATATATATATATAGAGAGAGAGAGAGAGAGAGAGAGAGAGAGAGAGACATGAATCAATTAAGTTACCACTGGCCTAAAACCTTGAGCATGAGCTAACTGCTGAAACAATAGTATTTAAGCTTTGAAACTCCTCTCATGTGCAAGGCTGGACTTGTTTAGTAGTCTTGTCACGTACATCTAAATATCAAACATAGGCAGCCTTTTTGCTCCTTGTGAATTATAATTGTGACAAGTCAAAAAAATAAGCCAACACAAGAACATAAGGTTACACCTGCTTTCATACCAAATTAAGTTATCACTTGACCTAGTAACTTAAACTTGAAGACAGTGGCTGAGACCATAGTATTCTTTAATAGAAACCACTTCCCAACCACGGACATCCAGCAGTTTCAATCCCTTTATTCTCTATTGAGAAAACATAAACTTATGGGGAATAAGAACATATAGTCAATCTCACTCAAAAGAATCAACCCTTTATCGGAAACATAGCTAAGAACAAAGATGCAATTTAACAACAGAGAAGATAAAGCTTAGAAACCAATGTGAAGATTGTAATCTCAAAGGTTTGATGATTGTCTCAAGAACTACTAAACCCACACTCTCTAAACAAACAATGCTATGATTACAATGGCATGGTACCTAAAAATACAATGGTAAGCCAAAGGTTCAAAAAGACTAATCACTGGAAAGAAAGACAAAATAGAAATGTAAAAAGTAGTATTCAATCATTAATGACATCAAAATCCAACTTCAAATAGCATGCATCTTAAATCACATAAAAAATGTAGATTAGGATCCAGAAACGATGGAATTGATCAATTACCAAGTTCTGTGAAACCAGGTTCTATTTTTGCCTGAGCCAGTAGAGTATCCACAACTTCCTTCTGATTCATATACAGCTGAAGGCATCGTTCAATAAGATTTTGCACCTGAAATAAGACACCAAACCAAAAATATTTTGTAAGAAAAAAATAAACCAGCAACAATTTCTCTACAAATAAAATTTTGTAATTGCATATACAACAAGAAAATCCTTCATGCAATTACCAGTAGAAAAAGGTTAACGCAAACAGCTTTTTTATTTGATCAAGTTGATTGTATATTATAGAGACATAACTCTACCAGCAAATGTTTATAGCTATGACATCTCTTGGATGATTATACTAATAGATTCAAGACCAACATCAATAGCCCATACTTCATCCTTCTCTATAATAAACTAAGCTGCTTTTATAATTTGAATCTCCATTCTTGATATAGAAAAGGTACAAAACAACAATATTCAACCTTATAAGTGCAATCCAGACTCACCATGTGTCAAATAAATAATGAAAAAGAAACTGTACTATCATTTACTCATGAGTCGAGAGGAATATTTTAGAGGAAAAACCTATCAAAGCTTTCAGCATACTTGATATAAAATATGCTCCCCCATTTCTTCACAGAACTGAACTAAAAAAATTTCAGCACAGTGCAATTATCATAGTTTTGCTATTGATACAAGCAGGAAGAAGTTAGAGCAAGGACCTCATGGAACTACAGTTGTTATAAATAGATGCAGGTAGCGGAAGCCAGGAAATTTTATTTATTTAATCTTTAAGGCCAATGGTATTCGACATTTATTTATTTAATCTTTAAGGCCAATACTGTTCGACATTCTTAATCAAATTTAAATATTGGCAGAAAAATCATTAAATGCTAATAGAATAATAGCTAGATAACATCATTCTCTTTCCATTGTTTTATACAGGATAAATTGCCCTCGCCAACTATTTTCATGTAATGTACCAAATGTATACATATATTTAATCTAAAATGGAAATGAAGTTATGACCCATAAGTTAATAATCTATAATTCTCCAGCAACAAATTAAATTCAAGCTTGATCTCACCAGTTGTATATCCTGACGTGAGACCCTTCTCACTGTTCCACTCGACATCTTGAGGCTCCAAATAGATGCAAATACTGAAGAGGCAAAACTACTGGATTTATCTTTTAATGCCAAAATGAGAGATCCAATGAATTTCTAAAGGTTATCTGGCGAGCTGGCACCCTTTAGCTTCCTAAGTTATCATAATAGGTGATTTATATAACCTGATACCAAAATAAAAAGGAATAAACTTTCACAAATTAACTAATCCAGAGCATCAAAAGAACACGAACAAAATAATAAAATTACTACCATACTGTATTTACTCACTGTTGTAATGCTATAGATAACTTAAAAGATCAGAAACAGTTTTCAACAAAGAACAATGACAGTTTTTGATAGATTTTTTAAGATAATCAATGATTTCCAGCAGATAATAGGGAAAAAAACAGCTGCATTTGCTACAAGAAAAAATGTAAACAACAAAGAGCAAAAAATGTTGTTAAAAATGTATTACTATCATTTTATAAGACATCTCATATGCATAAATCCTATTCATATTCGAAATCAAGTATGAAGTACCAAACATGTAACAATCACTAAACATATGAAAAATATATATATATATATATATATATATATAAAAGAGAAGCCCCATAATTTAGCATCTAACAAGAAATTTCAATATAATTATTACCTTCTCTCCACTAACTTAGAGCAACCCTTAGACCAAACAACAATACTAATTTAGTGTAACAATCACTAAGCCTCTTGTAACTGATGTCATGCTGCTTCCGTATTCCAATTCAACATGCAATTTCTCATCAGATATTAAAATCAAGTTAAATTCATTATCTAATTATTCATTATATAATGGGTTATTTTTAAGACCAACAGGTTAATCTTACTGGGATATAATATCGCCCCATTAATTTACTTGTATAATATTTAAAAACATATGGCTGATAAGAATACAAAGAATGCCTAGTGCTTACAAACAAAGCCAATATTTTGGCACTTTGTTCTAGTTTTACTTGTGCTCCAAGTGATAATTGACAAATGAGTTCATGCGCACAAAGTCTCAAATAGGTAAAAACAACAATACTATTCACAAATTATTTTTAGTAAAAGAATGTATTTAAAAGTTAAATTTCACATATGGATCTTTCGTTCTAATCTTTCCATAGCTCCATAAATTAAAAGGAACATTGAAATCAATCAATGTTGGAGTGATAATAATGATGACCAAGGGTAATTCGTAAAACTCAATCAAACTCTTGGAATTGAACAAGAATCAAAACAAAATTGAAAAGAAATAAACAGTGCCTTATTGGTTGCTGCAGGGGAACGAGAGATGGTAGCGAGGGGATGGTGACCGGCGGCGGCTACGAGTGCAGTTTCTGAGAGAGAAACCATCCATGAATGGGTGAAAAAATGAAACTAAAAAATAAATAAATAAGACCTTAAAATAGAACTAACCTTTTCTTGGAGAGAAACCATCCTGGAATCGGTGAAAGATAAAATTAAAAAAAAAGTACAAGAAAACTTAGAATACAAATAACCTTTGCAAACGAACAGGTGACGGAAGCACAGCCGAACGGCGACTGGTGGAGGAAACGACAGACCAAATCGGCAAGGGAAAGGGTGAACGGATACCAGAGCGGTAAGAAAACGACAATCGAACAGTGAGAATTTTGTTTTGTGCTTGCGGGATGTTAGTCGTCGTCTTGTGAAAAAGCTTAGGGCAAACTGACATATATGGGTTAGACCCAATCTAGTGTACACAAATATATTGTACTTGATGGAGTCAACAAATCACAATGACTCATGTGTATTTTTTTAAAATTTAAATTTAATTTACCTCCATTTTCAGTTTAATTTGATATTTTAATACAAAAAAATCCATAATCTGTGATAATTTTAAGGCATTCCATCGAGTCAACGCGAACTCAACACCAAAACAAACTTAGCACCAAATTAAAAATTTGAGTTTATAGGAAGTGGCATATTATTAAATAGACTAATTTTATAATTGTGTTTAATGCGATATTATAATTGGTGCCAACTAAATTTGTTTATAGTGGTATTAAATACTTAAATAATTATAATATATTAATTTATTTATAATTTAATAATATAAATAATTTTTAGTGTGTATTTTAACAATTAAAATTACAAAATAACCGAAAAAATTATTTATTATTATAAAAAATTAATATATATTTTTTAAATTTTATAATATATTTTTTTAAAAAATATACAAAGTATGAATATATTAGATTGAGCATGATTTATCACCTTATTTCTTAACATACTAAAGATTAAAATAAAATAAAAATGAACAAAATTTAAAATAGATATCTCCAAATCTCTCCGCGCATTCACTGTAAAAATCTAATACTAAACTCAGACTAAACCCATAATTAATTTGATATTTCATCATTAAAAAAGGAATACTTAATATTTATCAAATTTATTAAAATAATTATAAATTTATTTTTATCTTTGTAACTATATTGATATTATTTTTACATTTAAGATTACTTAATTAATAAATAAATAAATTTATGAAGGATTTTCAATTTCAAATTCAATCATTTAAAATTATAGTAACTAAAAAAATATAATTTAATTACTATATACATACATATACATATGCATGCATTCATATACACATTAAAAATTTTTAAAATAACATTATTTTATTTTTAAAAAAATTCAAAAACATTAGTTTATTTTTTTTTAAATTCACAAATACTATTTAAAAAGCTATATCAAGTACACCATAAGGCACGTAATGTTAAAAATAGAATGTAATTTTTTTTTCTTTTTACAAAACAATATTTTACAAAAATAAATATGTCCCTTTGTTTTGCCAATGTAAATTTTTTTTAATGCACGCATCTAAGAGAGAGAATAAATATAAAATGCCCATCTCTAAAAGATCAAATATTAAAAATATTATCAAGTTCTCTAATTTACATTTTGTAATCATTTTTTAAATAAAATACACAAGCATATATGTAAGAACAATAGTAAATATAATTATTGTGCTTTCATTAAAAAATATTTTTTTAAAAAATTAAATATTCGCAAGTTCCTTAACAAATAACTGTGAATATTTATCACAACAAATCTTCCATGATTTTAATTTTTTTAAACCATTTCAAACCCAATAAGAACCATACTAAATATATTTTATTAGAGTTTGACATTAGCATATTGGTAAATAGCGTTCTCCACCTTAACGACAGAAAAAAGATTGCTTTGAATTTGGAATCAAATAATGTTGGTGTTGTATTAATGGGCTACCCTTGTGTGATTCCTGTTGAAGCATGTACTCGGGAGGGGGTCCGAGGATTTAAAAGATTGGAATCAGGAAATGGAAATCTACTCAGAAATCTTAGTGAAAGACTGGATTTGTTATCTCATGTTTGCTTTTCGTGAAAAAATACGAGTAAAATTGCTATCCTTGATATGAGATTGTTGTATATAAATATTTATGCAAATGTGGAAATTAGTATCATAAAAAACTTATATTTATGTCAAGCTATAGTTCAAATGTGCAAATCTCAGTCTTGCTTTATTCGCTTCGCTTCACGAAAAGAACATAAATGTACAAATAAGTACAGATAGGCAGTAGGAAATCTTAAATTATATGGAATCCAAATCTTTGGAATCTAGGAAGCTTACACAAAATTTTCTTCTCCTCACTGACTTTTCTCTCGTACTATATAATCTCATACAAGTTATACATGAATGGTATAATCCTTTGGAATCTTACAGCAAATTCAAATCTCTGTTATGGTTGATTTTATAAGCATTCATTTTTCTTTGAGTAAATAGCAGGCCTTTTTCTCTATTGGTAACTTAAAAGTAACCAGGAGTAATGTTAATCATTGAATCAGAGGCACCCACCTGACAGCTTACCGTTAGGATGGTTGCATCTGATCTCGTAATAGCGCCTGTTGGAGCTGAATGACTTGTTGACGCTGTTCTGGTGGCAATGAACTCAGTTGCTCCGGTGTTAAAGTCAACACTTGTTGCAGTAAGGCGGACTCCACATCAGGTGGAATCTGCGACTGAAAGAGAAATACCACTAACATCAAATATAACCAAAAAAGCATTGCTCAAAACTTATTACAACAGAGAATAGCTACACATTTTAGCAAAGGCATGGAAAATGGCAACCAAAAAGGGCAAAGAAAAGCCATGCTCCACCATACTGAAATATCCGCAACTTCTATACCAAAGGAAATCCTAAGAAAGAACGACATCAATTACAGCACAAACAAACAACCGTCGTATTACAGGCACTTGTGCAAGTCCCTTGTTCCACTTGATAGTGACACAATAGATAGCTTCAGAACTGCAGTATATGTAATGAAACCCAAATGGTGGGTTGAAGGGTATGGTCAAAACTCAAGTATATGAGCCCGTATTTTCCTTGCACAGATATATGTTGACAACAATTGATATGTATAATAATTTACCACATACGGACAATTCTTCAGAAACTATTCACTTTAAATTTAAGAACCCTTCTAGCATTAAAAATCGGTCAACTTTCAATGCAACAATTATTTATAGCTGAAGTCATAGTTATTACTTTTTAAATTTAAGAACCCTTCATAGCATTAAAAATCAGTCAACTTTCAGCACAACACTTTATTTATAGCTGAAGTCATAGTTATTACTTTTTAAACATAATACAACTGTCTTAGCAAAAAAGAAAAAAGAAAGTAATACAATTTTCATGTCAGCATAAAGTGCCCGCTAACTATGAGAATCAATACCTTATTTATTCCACACTTCTAGTTAAGGAAACCATTTGGGATTCACAATACAGGAAACACTTGATTTAGCATAAAAATACAAGAAATCTGACGATCTGGCCACTTAGTTTAGCTCCTTAAACAATCATTGCAATGGATAATGCTTTCTCACATTAATTTCAATTTCAGCAGTTTTGGATCAAGCATATGACTTAGCAGCAATGGAAATCATAGAGTTCATTATCTAAGAACATAGGGCACCACTTGAGCAATTTGAAGATACATTATCTGAACAATTCTAATATTCTTATCAGCCATCAAAATCCCAAAGCATTGACCAACAAGACTTCTTGAAGAGAGAAAAAATCATGGGATGGGGGACCTAAGCAAACAATAAATAACCAGATACTTGATGTATAAATAGATGGTTGCAATTTATAAAGGAAATCACTGAAAACAAGATACCTGAGGTATTTGTTTCTCAGAATGTAAATAGATGGTTGTAATTTATAAAGGAAATCACTGAAAACAAGATACCTGAGGTATTTGTTTCTCAGAATGTTGCACCTCTTCTACTTTATGAATCAAATTTAAAGGCTTCGCACCAAGTGATGGTGCAAAGCCAACAGCTTTGGATGCATTCAAAGCACCCACTGAGGAAGAGGTGCTGGTTCTATCTTCCAATTTCACCAGTTTAGAAGGACAGTTTATGGATTCTGAAGAATCATGAACCATGCTTCTTTTCTCAGCTAAACCCACAGGCAAGTTTGTATATGCATTATTTCTACGTACCCAAGTTGCCTCATCAGGAACTCTAGCAGATTTATCAGCATCCTTACTAATTTTCTGTACAATGCCTGATGATATTGAAGGGCCAGGCTGCTATGGAAAGAAAGTTAGATTTTATCACACACATATTAACTACAATAACACATAATTATCAACTAAAAACAATAGATTAGCTACTATGTATTTTGGTTTTCCCTTGAGAGCTAAAGAGCAAAAAATTGCCTAGGATTGCAACTTGTTCACTAGAAGGATACAAGTAAAAATATTTTGTACGGTGCAAAGTAAGTAGTTCACTCACACATCCAGAGAGAGAGAGAGCAAGTGCAGCAAGAATAATTTCATCAATGTTAACGTTAAAGCAAAAACAGAAGGCATTATACTTGCTTTTACTTTATACCATTGCTGTACATTCTGCCTAAGCACTTGCTCATTTTGAACTTTTTTTCCCCTTTCTCGCTAGTTACTTTTATAGTCTAAGGTAAGGTCTTTAAAAAAGGTGGAGACACAAGTAGTATACTGCCTTGACAAATCAAACAAGAGCTGGAAGAATATTCTGTTCTGCATTGCAAGCCTGAAGAAAACTTCCTTTTAACACATAAATAGTTGCCCCCACTATAGTAAATAACAAGAAGCACTAGGAAACTTTGGCACCTGAAAACCAGCATCTGATGATTCAGGGCGAGATATAAATGAGGACTGCATGGCTGTATTTGGTAGATTCGTCCACGTGTTATGCCCTAAACTGGAAGCTGCACCTCGTACTTGGTTTTCTAGCAAAGGAGGTTGTATTTGCTGGTTCAAGGAAGAGGAAGTTGCCCCTTGAACTTGAGGTCTAACAGATGGTTGTATTGAAGGAAACGTCAGAACTCCAGACTGCCCAGAAAGTGTGGCTTGTTGTAGAACACGGTTCTTGGCATGTTGAGAAAGTTGAGTTTGAGTGAGTATAGTGGGCTGTAAAGGTGCAGAAAATTGGTTATGAGGCAAAGAATTTTGAGGCACAGCTGGACCTTGACCTTCCGGCAGTTTGGAAATCAATTGCATCTTCTGAGCGAGTGGGGGTAGCCCAGGTAGTTGAACTATTTGCTGCTGAACCTGCTGGCCATCTTGTAATGAAGGCTGTGCAGGGTGACCTGGACCCTGCCTAAGATTTGGCATCTGCAGCTGTATAATCCAAAAATAAAAAAGGCAGATATTATGTGACAATCACCTAGTTCTGAGGGACTTATAATAGCTCAAATTCTTTGAGATGATGAAACAAACCACTTCAGGAGTCACCAGTCCTAGCATTATTTGAGCCTGCAAGCATAATTAGGCAAATATTTCTAAGATCAAATAAGTTATGTGTAAACATAACACGATCACATTGCAAAAACAAGAAGTAAAATATCAGAACATAATCATTAGTGAAACTACTTATGGGTTCAGCAAGCCTTGGATTTGGGAAAATGAGAATCAAAGGATCTCTTAGATCTCCCAAGCTGAATCAGCAAAAAGGTTCATTTTTAGATCAAGATATACTCTGTGCGTGCGTTTGCGTATTGAAAAATAAAATTACAAGAATAAAAAAGGGAACAAGTGACCTTTAACTTTAAAATCAGCATATAAACAGAGACTGAAAATGATTTTGCACTAGTCAACTTTCAGATCAATGAAGCAAACAAAATTATCATATATACAACTAAGAACTAGGTACATTTCCTTTGAAAAATTACTGCCCTCAAGGCATGCAGTGCTGTTTGGAATGGCTCAATGAAGACGAACTTAGAGATGAAATGGAGCCCAGAATATGATGGAAAGGTTTTATAGAGCAATAGTCATCATATCATTGAGATAAAGCTCCAGGGTTACAATATAAACAGCTATAAAGATTTTTTACATTCTTCTTTTTGTGGTATAAAAGGGAAAAAAAATATTTACTTACAATTGTTAGCAAAGAAAGGAGATAAGATTAGGTTTTGTGGGCTGGACTGCTAGAGTTTGATAATAGACAGGATGAAAACAATTCCCTTATAATAAAATTCAAGACAATACATTAAAGCCAGTTTCTTGGTTTTTTCAACGCTAAAAAAAATGGCAAGATGCAAAGATTAGTAACATGCAAAATGCATTGATGACAAATTAAGAATATATCATATTGATAGTCCTTTTACTGTTTTCAATTTCACAGCTCAAAGCTACCTTATTCACCAATTTAAAGTAACAAGACTTGCTCATGATGGATAGTAAAACAACTTACATCATTTTGGCCCATGAGAGCACCATTAGTATCTTACAACAAAACTAATGTTATCTAAAGCTCTATTAGTATCTTAAATTCCAATCAATGTAAAACAAGAAGTTTAAAATTGTTTAAAGTAGAATTAAAATGTAACCACATGTTCTCCACCTGCTACTTAATACATGCAACTCATTTTGGCCCATGATAGCACCATATTACAGCTACAATATGACTTCCTTTTCTTATTTAACTTTTCCAAAACTCCAGGTCTCCAGAAATAAAGGTAAAACTAGGAGGGTACAGGTGATGACGATTATTAAAACTACCTTGATTTCAAATGCAAAAGATCTAAGATGTTAATATAAAAAAAAGATGTACCACTATTAACAATGGAAATGGTTGAGAGTATGAAGCCCATACGGAGAAAATTTAAACCAGGCTGTACAAGAAACTTCTTTCAGTTATGGACATATGCACATAGCAAAGATGAGAAAATAGAAGGCCCTAACAAAAAATACAGTAATAAAGAAGAGAGGAAAAAAGACAACCTTCTGACCCTAAAGGTTTACCAAACAACAAATGAACACACCTGAAAAAGAGCTTTTAGCAACTGAGGTTTTGCAAGTAACAACTGGCGAGACAGCTCCTTGTTTTGAGCAGCCATCAACTGCCATCAGCTAAGAAGTTCAATATACCACTAATCTAAGTAATCTGGTGAAGAAGATGAACTTTGCTAAAACACATACCTTCATCTCAGACATAATTTCATTTAGATGATTCCTGGACATTTTAGCCAGATGAAGTGTTAATGGATCATTGGGAGATGGCAACTGACTGTGTATGCCATTTTGATTTGACTGCATCCCAACCTGGCCACCACCTAGAGCTCCAGTCATTACGGCTGCAGCAGTTATGGCTATATGAAGACCAATTGGCTTATGGTGGACAATTTCCCCAGTGGCCACTGGGCCTCCTAACTGTTTTTGACTGTCTGTGATGTAGCCATAAAAAACAGAAATAAAAGACAAGTTAGCAGCCAAATTCTACTCTCTGAACTCGATGTGGCAAACAAAATAAATAAATAAAAAGGATCCTGAATCTTAACTGTTTGGAAAAAGAACTCAAAGTACAAAACATTAATAGGAAAAAAAGTAGAGAAAAGAACTAACCAACATTTGCGACCATTCCAGGTCCACCACGACCCTGCAAGAATAAGCAAAGCAGTCATTATTGCCTGAAACATTCCAAGGGAAATTGACACTCGACACTACTACAAACCAGTGCCCAAAATTTCCCAGCAACATTTAGTAGCAAACAAAATCAGTGGCCAGAATCCGTTTACTCTTGGCATAGATCAAAGAATTTAGTACCCAAGAATCTGTTTTAATATTGCCCTTCTTCATAATTTGGTTCACCACAACCAATGAACCACATTAGAAACTATAATAGGATACCTTTATGTGTATGAAGAACCCTAGCCATCACACCAAAATGAAATTTGCAGAGTCAAGTTATAATCACAGAAATATTTTTCCCACAATTTAGTTTTCCAAAAACATAAAAATTTTCTGTCAAGAAATCAATCATCATACTGTTCGTTAACATGAAACATTAGTGGTGAACCGCCTGAAACATGTTATTCATCAACCATTACAAATTGGGCCATGCAATCTCCTTGTGTAGTAACAGAAGCATAGACATGTGCTAGTGTGCGTATGCATGTTTAAGTTTGTGTGTGCAGATGCACACATGGGTGTGTGTATGCATATACATTGTTCAGATTTGGGCTAAAAGATCAATGATTTGAGTCAAAGTACAAACACTAATACCCTCAACTGTTGAAGTCAAATGAGGTACTTATTTTTTCTTTTGTTTTATTCTATTCTTCAGTTTGTCCATGATTTCAGATGGGTTCTTTCCATCTAATCATGATTTCAGTTTTACTCTAATTTCTTGACTTTTAAATCTATTTCATCTCAAGATGGTAGCTAGAAGTTAAACTACTAGATTGCATTAAGTGGTACATCGTTAGTCATTTTAATTGTAACTTAAGTATGAACAATACTGGTTGTAAACATTAATACAGAACTTATTATAAACTTAACATAGTTGTTCAATTGAGAGAGCAAGAGAAGGTCCTTGATGTTGATAATGGATAGCATGCAAAATTACTAAAAAATTCATATAGAATGTTAGGCACCAATACAGTAACTCTATCAGATCATTTAAACAAAGTACGTGATACATAAGAAAATCATTAAGAAGACTGAAGTGCAAAATTTTGGACTTGAAACATCTGAACTTGTTAGTTTTAAGAAGTTAGTGCCAATGACAAAAACTAATTAACTGCTTAGCTAAATAGCAACTAATACAAGCAGTAATGCAACTATGCCAACTATTAGAAGATATAAGCTACATAGCCAGACATTTGACTCTCACCTGCTCTCTATTTCTGTCAGCACCTTTGTCATTTTCAGCAAAATCAACACGCAATTGCCTGCCATTGATCTCATAACCTTGAAGATTACGTCGAGCACTTAGAGCTGTCTCTTCATCCTTATATTCACAGAATCCATACCCTCTTGGTTTTCCAGTTTCTCTATCAATCACTAATCTGAAACCAAAGGAAACAGAAATAGTTTAAACCAACAAATTACCTTTTTGATTAAAGAGAAAGGAAATAAAAATAAAGGCAAACCATCTTCCCTACTGCACAATGAAAATTAAAATAAATTGACGTTTATTCAATTTATACTGTCAAAAAGGTTCTAGTTTTTAAGAATATCGTATTACTGGCAAAATTCTTGATACACAGCTTTTCCTATCTTTTTGGTTTTTTTTTCTTTGCTTTTTTTTCTGGATGAGATATGATGCTTTTCTTTATTAATTAAATTTAAATATAAACCTATAGCTTGGAAACATACATCTGAGACTTAATATGAAGGATGTCAAGACTTAAGCATCATCAAAAAGTTTACATGCAATCAATTTACAATTGTGAAATCTTATCTGAAAGACTTGACAGTAATAAATATGTAGTTTTCCTACCAATGATCACAGCTTATTTCCCCAACTATTATAGCAAAATGGTTGGAGCACCACAGAAATAAAAAGTAAGAAAGTGCATGAGGCGACAATCAAAGTTTGGCATTAATCTCAACCCAACAATTTTAAAATAACTACTGCTAAAAGATTACAATTCATGAAAAAATACTAAATGAACATGGTTGGGCATTAAAATAATATGTATCTTAACACTAGATTGTACCCTAATTCCCTAAATAGCGGGTATCACAACCTGACCTTAGAAACTCAGTCAACCACAAAATAATGTTATCATAAATGAATAAGCACGTAGCATTGGCACAACAAAAAAAAACTGTAATGATTTCAGTCTGAGTAATTTACAATAAAATATACTACCTTTAGCTTTCATTTGAATCAATTCTTCTTATGGGTTTCAATTTGTACACTTAATGCATTCATAGCTTAAATATATCGATATATGACCATGAAGTCGAAGTAGTTCCTAAACTCATAGTTTGTACACTGAAAGCTACGAAATTTCATGCCGATTTAAGCATATTAACACTAAATGGAACAATATAATTCCTAATACCAGCGTAGCCTACAGTCCTTAAGAATATACAATAGAAACTTAATAAAAATTAAAATTGTTTATTTTTCAATAATTTTATGGGACTGTAATATGCAAGGCATAAAATTTAAAGAGTTCTTACAGGAAAGCTGTGTTGAACTGACCTGAAAGACACAACGGGACCAACCTCCCTGCAGATTTCTATAAGCTGTTCCTCGGTTGCATCATAAGGTATGTTCCCGACTGAAACCACCACCAAATATGACGAAAAGAAAACTAATCAAAAATCATCAAAACAACTTCAATTTCCATCTAAACTATTAATGATCTGAAAACAAGAATTAAAAAATCCAATAAACGGCGGTAGAATCAGATTAAAAAAATTAAAATATAGGGAGGAGAGGAGACCAAAAACGCAACGATGCTGAGAAGAGGCCATGAAGAAGTAAGTTAACAAGAAAAGAAGAAGGTGAAGCGCTGCTTCATCTTCTTCATTCTCCAACACAAAGCACTATACTCGCTGCTTTTTCTTCAGTTTCGGCGTTCGCTCATACGGCGTCGCATCATATACACGAGAAACTATAGTACGTCTTTTTAACTCAGAAATTTAATATAATTCAATTTAAATAAATTAATGAGCTCTGTATTTGAATTGGATATCGCCGCAGGAGATTGAATTGACAAAGAAAGACGAGGATACGGACGAAGAGAACGAAGAAGATGATGAAAGATTCGACGTCGTATCGCACCAGTCTGCTCCAAGACAAATGAAACCGGGGCCAGAAACACAGTCGTTTTTCACCCAATTCGGTAATTTACTTTACTCCGAGAGTTGAATTTGCGACTGGTGCGAAGAAATTGTGTTTTTAGGGATTAGAAAAATACAACATATGACATGATCAAAGGTTTATTTTGATATTTTATTTAATAGTTTTAATTAATTACTTCATTAATTTTAAATTTTAATACAAGTTTATCAAAACTTTCTCTTCAAAATAAAATTATTCGTACATTAATTAATTCAATACTTAATTACACAATTACTATAAATATATTATATTTAAAAATAAATTTTATCGTATATTTTTCTCAAAATTTTTGTAATAATTTTATTTTATAATAATTTTACAAAAATACACAATTACTTTTATTTTAAGTACCCTAAATTAATTAATTAACGAAAATTATATATATATATATATAATCTATTTATTTTTTATGAGTAAAATCATATGATTACTCTTATTTAATTTTTAAAATTTATTAGAATTATTTAATAAACTAAACAAAATAATATTTATTTAAACTTGTAATTATATATAAACATATTAATTATCTACATTAAAAAAATAATTTTATTAAATGGTATTAATAATAATTATAAAATATTTTAATTTTTATTATTTAAAGTATTTTATGCTACAATAATTGAATTATGAAAACTTTAAAAGTTTAATACAAATTTTTGTTTAAATAATATTCATTTAAGTTAATTAAAATTTTATATTATTATATTTTTTTGATATTTTATTTTAATTTTATTAATATAATAAATTGAAAATTAAAAAAGATGAGTAAATAAAAATTTTAATTATAAAGAATAAATAAATTAAACATATATTTACCTTTTAATTAATCAATTTAGCTAAATAAATAGAAAATAAATATATTTTTTCACAAAATTTGTAACAAAATAAAATTATCAAAAATCTCAAAAGAAATATGTGATGAAATTCCTATACATAAAATTTATTACATGAAAAATAATATTATAAATATGAAGCATATTTTAATATATTAGAAGGTTATATCTTTCATCGATTAAATCAAACCATAAAAAAATATACAATTTACTTTTTTTTTCTTTCCTTATTTTTAAATACATACACTCTATTCCACTAACATATATGTACAAATTATACTAATTTCTAAAAATACTCTTATCTAATTAATTAAAAAAATTGACAAAAACATGACATCATACTCATTTTCTACCATCATCACAAATAAGTAAAAGAAATATAATATATTATAACAAAACATATTTCTTCATAATGGTCCAAATTCTCTTATGTTTGAAATGTGAAAATTCTTAAACATTTTAAAAGGTCGAGATTTATAG
This sequence comes from Xylocarpus granatum, assembly GCA_019650275.1. Lineage (NCBI taxonomy): Eukaryota > Viridiplantae > Streptophyta > Magnoliopsida > Sapindales > Meliaceae > Xylocarpus > Xylocarpus granatum. The sequence continues at coordinate 124,261 of BNST01002277.1, read as the reverse complement.
ATGTTTTAAAACTTCAAGATTACTCGATATTTTGACGTAAAGACTTCTCAATGCTTATGCACCCCCAAATAGAGCAAATAAGAAAGTAATTTAGATCTATATTTTTTCGTATTTACGTGTCATGAAAAATTTGTAAAAATTTAGTATTTACGTGATCACATGACTTAAATAATCTCAATACATAATGTAATAAAATTATAGTGTAATACCAATTATTTCGGTCGCCTTAAATTTATGCAATAAAATGGTGATAGAATGTTTTACAAAGACCATAAAGAAAAATATATAGTATTTCTTTCTTTCTTCTTTTTTCTTTTATCTTTCACTTCTTTTTCTTTCTCAACAGATGTGTACATGTTACTCAAAACAAATGAAATAAGTAATAATGAAATGAATATATTTTAATCTAAGATTTAATTTTTTTTAATTAAAATTAAATAATTTTTTTTAATTTAATAATTAGTTATTAAAAGGATCCGCACAAAAGGAATACATTCGTCTTGGGTAGCCTTCTTACGTGTTTTCCAAATAGTCAAAACTTTCAACATTTACATTCAAAATTCACATAAAATATGACAATTTTTTGGTTTTGCAATGTGTAAAGAAACCAATAACTTAACAATATTAGCAGGCCTATTAAACTTCTGAATTTACATAGATTCAAGCGGACATGGATCTCACCAAGAATCTCATAGTTCCCATAAACATCCATATGATAGCACACAATGCTCCAAAAACTGATAAGATAAAGAATCCTCTATTACTAGTACAACTTGTCTGCCTTCTTGTCACAGTAGTACTATCATCTCTGGCAGAACACATGTTTCTACCAGCAGCTATCTTCAACCTGCTAAAGCTGGACATCCGCTCAAAAGCCCGGTTCACCAAAGGCCTCTCTGAAGCAGAAGCAGGTGTTGTAGGTATTGACTCCACAAAAGCCCACAAAGAAGAAGAAAACCAACTTGTACCACCACCTTCTTCGCCACTTTGATTTTGATTTGCTTCGGTGGGGGGATTGGTGGATTGATCAACCAAGCCTAAGAATAACACAATGCAAAATATTAGAAAAAGCCTATACTACAATCAATAAATTTTGCAACATTTTAAGGAATATTTTGTACTGGAATAGCTCTTGAAGCTGATTCAATTTCCCTTTACATAGGTTTTTCGCCAAGTGGGCTGTTGGCATCCACTTGATAAACAGCCCTGTGTGGATGGGCTAAGGAGACAGCAACATTGCCCAAAACAAGAACACAGCTCAATGACATAGTGCATTCAGAGGTAGAAGAACAAACATATTGTCACCGCTGTATATTGGTTTACATACCTGAAGTTGGGGGGCAAGGAATACCCTGCTTTGATACACCCGGTGTAAAGACGTTGCTTAGCTGATCATGCATCCATGGCTGACCATAAATGTGTTCTGCACCAAGAGAATGGGGCTGCAACTGGTAATCTGCCAGGTTTACCACCAAATTTGGTTGCAACTGGTGATTTATCTGGTTTACCACCAAACTTGGTTGCTGCTGTTCATCCACCTGATTTACCACTAATTGAGGCTGGAATTGATGATCAACAGGTTCCACTATATTATTTCCCAGAACATTGGTAACAGTTTCCCGATCAGTAGGACCCAAGTCATGAAGAAACATGACTGCATCATGAAACAGGTCAAGCTCATTCAGTCCCTCAAACTGCAAGTCATCCACAGGTTTCTCAGCAGTATAAATAGTAGGTTCAGGACCAATCAGATCATCAATTTCCAGGAAATCCTCCTCACATAACTGCAGTGCTGGCTCACAATTCTTGGGGGCAGATGTGACCTCAGACGCCTCATACATTTGCAAATTCAAGGAAGCTAACGGGGTAGCAGGCTCATTACACATACTGATTGACTTAGAAAACATAATTTCCCTAGAATGAGGATTCACCATAGTACTCTGTGTCTCTTCTTCACCAACAACCTGCAATAGATTCAATAGGATGGCCATAAATTATAATAAAACTCTACCAGTAAAAATAATTAAAAAAAAAGAAGACATGTAGATAAATAAACAACCTGTGGTTCTTTGTAAGCACAACTGATTTGAGACTCATCGGTAGAGAACTGACTTGTAGGTAAGGGCTCATCGATAAGCTGATTTATGAACTCCTCAATATCATCTAATTCAGGTGACACTTTATTATCAGGTTTCATATTATCCACAGCAGCAACCTCATTGAGTTGCTTTGCAAGAGTCTCCTGATCAGCAGCTTTTGCAACGTCTACACCTTCCTCGTCAATCCATTCTTCTTCTTTAAATGGTGCACCATACTGCTCACCATTCTTAGGACCAGGTCCACTTTTTTTGAAAACCTTATAAAGAACATAATAATCCTGAAATTGGATGGGAAACCAGGTTAATAAACAAAAGATGTCCAGAGAAAATCAAATCACAAAGAAACTTCTACACATCTATACCTGCACATTTTGACATCTCTTAAGCTCCTCTTCATCTAAGATATATTCATGCATCACCCAGTCAGAACGCTCACCATTTGGTGCACGACCTCTATAAAATACTAGGGTCTTCTTCAGTCCAACATTCCTAGAATTACAAGTAACATTTCGGTCCTTTCCTGTGGCTTTCCAATACCCTAGTCGGGTTGCCCTGTTTGACCTTGCTCCATTAGGATACTTCCTGTCCCTAGGACTATAGAAAAACCACTGCCTATCTCCCGTCTTCAACAAAGATTGCCCTGAAAAACATTAGCACATTTGTTAGAAAATTGATTGCTCAACCAACCAACCATTTAGGTCACACCGATAAAAAATGAATGTCAACAAATAACATTACTGCAAAATCTTTCAGCTTGAAATACTAATGGTACAAATAATGATTATATGGCAAAAAAATCTCAAACCGGTACTAGATAAACCCATTATTGGTGAACCATTGCCTATCTATAATCGAACATAGAATCACTGCATTTCTGATAGCTCTATATTTCAACATTGATTCCCTAGAGCATCAAAAGTTATGTAAACCACATCAACATCAATTATTAAGACAAACAACAGTATGAATTGAACCCGGACCAATTCCGAGCAAGGAGAATCACTCGGAGCTATATTATTCAATCAAACAATAGCATAAATTGCAGTCAAATAAAAGATCCAACACCCAGAACAATCAACAAAAAGGATTCTGCACAATCAATCAATCAACTACTAAAAAACCGCAAATAAAAAAAGAATTCAATTTTACCCATAAACCAAGTCAAAGGGCCAATAACCCCAACAAAAGCACGAACAAATGAACACACGATCCAAATCACACCATAAAGCAAGTAAACACACATGCAAATCCAGCAACCAAAATTTTCATTAACAAAAAAGCTTAGCCGTAGGTCCCAAGTTTCCAACCAACAAGCTAGAAAACTTCCAAAACCAAAGCAAAAAAAACCCTATATGAATATATACTCAAATAAACTTCATACTACTCAAGTCAACGCACCAAAAACATTAAGACAAAATGAAAAATACCAGGCAATTCTTCAGGATCCCACTTATAAACATCAGTCTCAGCGATGATATTGATTTTGATCTTTCTCTTGCAGATCTTCCTCTTCAAATAATACAGAACCAACTCTTCATCTGTCGGGTGAAACCTGAACCCCGGCGGCCAGCCTTTGTCCGAAGTCGCCTTCATATCACTTCGATTCTAAAGCCAATCAACAAATAAACAAAATCCCACTTCCAATTCCACAAATAGCTAGGAAAATGATGGTCAAAAAAGAGAAAGTTTGGTTAGATGATAATGGAAAAAGAAAGAATGATTTGGGTTTGTTGACATGAACAAACCCTAGACATGGGACTAAGACAAGAAAACCGCGTCTTGCTTTGTGCTTTGACTGCACGAGACTGACGGAGCTTTTGTCAACCCAGTAAAGGATTTTTTTCGTTTACCTTCTTAAAATTTATAATAATTTTATTTTATAATAATTTTTAATATTAAACTAATTAATTAAAAAATATTTATTTATTTATTTTTATAAATAAAAAATTTATATTTAATTTTTAAATATATTTAAAATATTTTATAAAATAAATAATAACTATCTTAAAAATTATAATTATATAATATATATATTATATATTAATATCCAACTAAATAATTATATTTAATTATTACTTCACATAAATTTCATAATTATATTAAAAATAATTTTATTATATCAATTTTTATATAATAATAATTAATAATTATAAAATATTTTAATTTTTATTATTTAAAAATTTTTATTATTAAAATATAATGTATTATAAAATTTTAAATTTTAATATATATTATTTGTTAAAAATATAATAATATTTATTTTAAATTAATTAAAATTTTATATTATTAAGAATTTAAAATATAAATTAATAATTATGTAAATAAATTTAAAAGTAAAAAAATTAAATAATAATAATAATAATTTAATTATAAAAATAAATTTATTTTAAATTAATTAATTTATAATTAAAAAATAAAATTTTTTTAATAAAAATTATAATAAAATAAAATTATCAAAAATTAAAAAGAGAATTCAATAAAATCCTGATAAAGAAATAATTGGCAACGCAAGAAAGGGTAGTGGTGGGCTCGACCTCAACTGCTTTTTTGGGGGAAGGAAATGCGAAGTTTCTAGGAACTATGGCGCGGGGTTTTGATTGGGTCAGCTTTGTGTGCTGTGGATGTCTTTGGGTTCTAGGGAGCTTAAGTGGGAATCGTTAACGGCTGTGATTAATATTGGATTGGATGATGATGATGGCGGCACTGCATCGCCACACGGTGGCCACGCGAGAGACCTCAGGTGGCCACGCAACATGTACGAGACTCCCTCGTGACAGCGTGGAAAAGCAATTGCTGAAAGATTTCGCGCAAAATGAAAGGAAAGTTAGAGAAGAAGAAAGAAAAAAGAAATAGAGCTATTTTTTTAAAAAATAAATTATAATTATTTATTAATTAAAAATTATTTAATTTATATTTTTTAAATTAACTAAGAATAAAAAATTAATTTTATAAATCAATTATTATTCCAAATTACATGTAATGCAAATTAATAATTTATAAAATAATTAAATTACTATAATTTTATTAATATTTAATAACTACGATTTTGTTAATATTTGGTACTGACAAAAAAGATCTAGTACACCTCTTAACATGTTTAATACGAGTTTGATACATAAAAGATAAGATTGTTAACTGTTTGTAGGTATTGATTATGAATATTTTTAAATTATTTTAAAAATTTGTATTACCACGTAACATATTGTTAGTGCATTTATGCACATAATAAAGATCACATCATCAAATTAATGTTATTTTGATATCTAAATAATAACTTGTTGAGAATAGAAATTTGTATTGTCAAATAATATTGACTTATTCAAAGTCATACATTCATGCTTCCTTATTATTTTTTTTTAATTTTGCGATCCATATTTAATTTTTAAAAAAATGGATTAAGAATTTAAAATAATCATCGAATATAATGAGTATATAAATTTTTTTTATATATTATTTTGAACTTTAAATCTTTTAAACAAATTATTACAATAAACAGTTAAATCTAAAATTAGTACTAGTAAAATTAAATTTAGTACTTAAAATTAAAATTTTTTAAAAATTTACGAATAATTACATGAATTTTATAAAGATTAAATATTTTTTATAATAAAATTTTTATGTATAAAAAACTTTAAAAAATAATTTGATATTAAATTTTTATAACAAATGTCGATGTAGATTTGGTGGTATCCTTCTAAATAGGTAGAGTCAAGGGTTCAAAACACCCCATATTATTTGATAAATACTTGTACTATGTAAAATTATGCTTATAAACAAATTTATAGTTTATCTGTTCTAATACTAATTTAAAATTTTATTTTTTGATTTATTTAGAATAAAAATTCTTTTACATTCTATATTAGAATTTAGTAACTTTTAAATTTAAAAAAATCAAAATTTTAAATAAAATATATCATTAATTAGACAAATATAAAAGTGCCTTGATGCCTTATATAACATGTGCAATATAAAATTTATGAAAAAAAAATATGAATCTTCAATGGAGTCTCCAAATTGAAACAACTAAATACTCTTGGATCAATTAATCTACCTGGATTAATGGGTTTTTTGTTAAAAATAGTTTCAAACTTCTTAACTTGTGAAAGTGAATCAAAGAGAAGATGATCAAACCTTGTTTTAGTGCATCAATCACTTAATCACCCATTTGTCCATTTTCCTTCCTCTTCCTTGCTGAACTAGCCATGATATAAAATGTAACAAAACAAGAATCACCAATCAAAGCAGTTGCCAAATTCAGCCAAGTAAGGAGATTAACACCAAATTGGGGTAATTTTATTTTATTTTATTTTGAGTACTTAATGGAGTAATATTCAGCAGAAAGTAAAGCTTTGTAGTGGTAAAGTGGAGAAGTAATTTACATATAAAAATGTGTAAGGTTTAGGGTTTTGAAAAAAAAACTTAGTTTAGACACAAAAACATTAGTTAGATTAGTTAAAAAAAAGTATGTAAAGATGATAAAGAAGTGTTTAAATGATAAATTTTGGTAAGAAGATAGACTATAGAACGGAGTAATTTTTGAGGAGAAAAGGAGGTTTTGCTTTGAGAAGAAGAATAGATGAAAGAATGAAAATAGGGGAGGCAAAAAGGTGATTTTAAAGGCCCAGCCAACTACTCGGCAAGTTCCTAGCAATTGGCTGACCGGTTTCTCTTAACTAGTTGGACAGTTCTTTGTAATCGGCCAGTCGATTCCTGCAAAGCTACTACCAATCCACTGATAAGCATGAACCGGTCGACCAATTTCTCCATTTCTTCCATTGATTAATTGGTTCTCATGAACTTGTCAATCGTTTTCTCAATTTACATAACCAAGTAGTTGATTTCCCTTTTCAATTACCCATTTTCAAATCTGAATCCAAAACATTTATCTATCAGGGTTACATTACTCTTAACTACAATGCTTAAAAATCAAATTATGAAGCCTTCCATCTCTGCAATCTTTGATTTTATAATATTAATGTTCGGTTCAAATGAAAAGAAATGTTAACCATAACCAATTTAATTTTTTTTCTTAACCATTTTGAATGTTGTCTAATCAAGTAAAGTATACATTGGAATAGCTAGTCAAATTAAAATTGGTGTCTTTAGGATATCATAATCCTAATTTAATTGTGCCAATCAAGTATTTGAAAGATTTTTTGACTCAATTAAATGAGATTATTTAGAACAAGATTGAAATCTAACACACAAGCACACACTAAATATAATATCGAGTCTACTTATAGTTAAGCATAAGAAGGTCTTTTCTCTTGAATTGAATTGATAGACATATTCATTAAAAACAAGGGCCAAAAAACATGCCCATTCAAATAAGGGATAATTGTTACAAATCAGCTGATCAATTCCTACAAATCTACTAGCTAGTTAAAGGAACTAGGGACCTAGTTACTTAAAATTTTCAAAATCTTGCAATTTGGTATGCAAAATCTTACAAATTGATCCATGTTCCAACTTTAAAATATGTTAGCAAATCTATATCCTCCTGGGTTTCAAAAGGTATGTGTTTTGATGGAATATCTTGCAAGTATTCAAAGTGTGTTTTTGTACAAAATATACAAGTTTCATAACCACTACAATATCGCACATAAGTATATAACATTAAATTTTACCATTATTAGTCCAAGTTTGTCCTTGATTATTTAATTTGAGTTATTGAAATTTTATTTTTTACTTGAACGTTTTATTACCAGCAAAAGTATGGTAGTAAACGGTTGGTCAAATGGACGAAAAGGCTACTCAAGACATCATGCATTGATCATTTACCATTTGTTAAACAAAATCAGTTTTCTTCCCAGAGCGCATTGATGAAAACAAGAATTGGCCAAGATTTTTTTTTCCTTGAAGGTTGAAACATATTTATTAACAACGACAGAATGCCTTAAGCAAAAAATGTAATTTTCCCCTAATTGGTAGGTAATACTATTATCTCCAATATCTGTCGCTTGAATTAAACACACAGTCGCCGAGTAAGACCAGTTACATGAAATAAAAATGTGCCCAGTGTACTGATCTAATAACATACAATATTATTATCAAAAACCCTTAATTACAAGTTTGACAAGGGAACCGCTGCTTTTACAACTTTTCATACATTCGGAAATTCGCGGGGAAAAACTACGGAGATACGACAATGTATTCATAGATAATAGATACAAGACAATCAAGGACAAAAGTTTACAGCATACTATATAAAATGCACACTCTGTTAACATATGTTCACATTTTAAAGTGCCATTCTTACCTCTGGAAATATGGGGTCCTTGCCTTTCCAGGCATACGCATGAGAGCAATGCATGCAAAAGCTGGAAATATTGATCAAAATTAGTTATTAAAATGAAATGCACAAACGGAATATGGTTGTCTTGAGAAGCCTACTAATATATTTTCTAAATTGACAAAACCTTCATCCTTTACATAATACATGACAATTGTTTGGTTTTCCAATGTGTAAAGAAACCAGCAATTTGCCCTAACAATATTAGCACCAATAATAAACTTCCGAATTTACTTAGATTCAAGAGGAGATGGATCTCTCCAAGAATCCCATAGTTCCCATAAACATCCATACAATAGCACACAATACTCCAAAAACTGATAAGATTAAGAATCCCCCAGTACTACAACTTGCCTGCGCAGTAGTACCATCACCTCCAGCAGCATTGGTGTTTCTGCTGGCAGCTATCTTCAACCTGCTAAAGCTAGACATTCGCCCAAAAGCTTGATTCACTAAAGGCCTCTCCGAAGCAAATGCAGGTGTTGTAGGCGTTGACTCCACAAAAGCCCACAAAGACGAAGAAAACCAACTTGTTGTACCACTGCCCTCTTCATCACTTAGTTTTTTATTTGCTTCAGTAGGGTGATTGGTGGATTGATCAACCAAACCTAAGAATAACAAAATGCACAATATTAGAAAAAACCTATGCTACAATCACTAAATTGTGTAACATTAGAAAGAAGACTTGTACTGGAAGAACTCTTTAAGCTGGCTCAATTTCCCTTTACATGGGCTTTTCGCCAAGTGGACTGTTGGTATGTCAACCAAACCATCCATTTGATCAAGAGCTCTGTGTGGATGGGCTAAGGAGACAGCAACATTGCCCAAAACAAGAACACAGCTCAGTAAATTACGTGGTGGAAGAACATACATATTGTCACCACTGTACATTGATTTATGTACCTGAAGGTGGGGGGCAAGGAATACCCTGATTTGATACTCCCAGAGCAAAGACATTACTTAGCTGATCATGCATCCATGGCTCATTATCAATGTGCTCTGCACCAAAAGAATGGGGCTGCAACTGGTAATCTGCCTGGTTTACCACCAATGGTTGCTGCTGGCAATCCGCCTGATTTACCACTAACTGAGGCTGGAATTGATGATCAACATGGTTTACTATATTATTTCCCAGCACAGTGGTAACAGTTTCCTGATCAACAGGCCCAAGGTCATGAAGAAACATGGCTGCATCATGGAACAGATCAAGCTCATTCAATCCATCAACCTCATCAAACTGTGAGTCCTCCACAGGTTTCTCAGTGGTGTAGATAGCAGGTTCAGGACCAATCAGATCATCAATTTCCAGGAAATCCTCCTCGCACAACTGCAGTACTGGCTCACAATTCTTGGGGGCAGATGTGACCTCAGACGCCTCACACGGCTGCAAATTTAAGGAAGCTGACTGGGTGAAGTCAAAGCTGGTGCACTCATTACATATACTGCTGGGCTTATGAAACATAATTTCCCAAGAATGTGGATTCACCAAAGTACTTTCGGCCTCTTCTTCACCAACAACCTGCAAGAGATAAAATAGGATTCTCATAATTTATAATAAAACTCTACCAGTAAAAATAATAAAAAAAGAAGACATGTAGATAAATAACCAACCTGGGGTACTTTGTAGGCACAACTGCTATGAGGCTCGGGAGGTAAAGGCTCATCAGCAAGTTGATTTATGAACTCTTCAATATCTAATTCAGATGACACTTTATTATCAAGTTCTCCATTATCCATAGCAGCAACCTGATTGAGTTTCTTTGCAGAAGTCTCCAGATCAACAGTTGTTGTAACATCTACATCTTCCTCATCAATCCACTCTTCTTCTTTAAATGGTGCGCCATACTGCTCACCATTTTTAGGACCAGGTCCACTCTTTTTGAAAACCTTATAAAGAGCATAATAATCCTGAAATTGGATGAGAAACCAGATTAGTAAACAACAGATATCCAGAGAAAATCAAATTACAAAGAAACTTCTGCACATCTATACCTGTACATTTTGACATCTATTAAGCTCCTCTTCATCTAAGGTATACTCATGCATCACCCAGTCAGTACGCTCACCATTTGGTGCACGGCCTCTATAAAAAACAAGGGTCTTCTTCAGTCCAACATTCCTAGAACTACAAATAACATTCCGATCCTTTCCTGTTGTTTTCCAATACCCTTGTGGGGTCGCCCTGTTTGACCTTGCTCCCTGATGGTACTTCCTGTCCCTAGGACTAAAGAAAAACCACTGCCTCTCTCCAGTCTTCAACAAAGATTGCCCTGACAAACATTACCATGTTTGTTAGAAAACTGATTGCTCAGCCGATCAAGCATTAAAGTCATACCGATAAAAAAAATGAATGTCAGCAAATACAAATTACTGCTAAAGCTTTCAACTTGACATACTAATGGTATTAATAATGATCATATGGCACAAAAATCTCAAACGGGTAAAGATAAAACCATTAGCTGCAAACCATTGCCTATCAATAATCGAATTTAGAATCACTGCATTTCTGATGATCTATCAACATTTCAAACATTGATTCCCTACATCATCAAAAGTTATGTAAACCACAGTCAACATCAATTGTTAAGCCAAACAACAGTATGAGTTACATTTGGACCAATTCCAAACAAGGAGAATCACTCGGGCTATATCATTCAACTAAACAATACCATAAATTGCAGTCAAATAAAAAGATCCAACACCCCAGTATAATCAAACAAAAAGAATTCGGCACCATCAATCAATCAACTAATAAAAAACCCAAAAAATGAAAGAATCAGCTTTCCCCATAAACCAAGTCAACGGTCCAATAACACCAACAAAAATACGAACAAATGAATATACGATCCAAATCACACCATACACAAAGTCAAACACATACATGTAAATCCAATAACCAAAATTTTCATTAACATAAAAGATTAGCCGTTAGTCCCAAGTTTCCAATTATAGCCAAAGATCCAATTAACATCCAATAAAAATTTTCAAAAAAACCAAACCAAAACAAAACCATATGAACAAATACTCAAATAATCTTAATACTACTCAAGTCAACGTACACATTAAGACAAAAAACAAAAATACCAGGCAATTCTTCAGGATCCCACTTGTAAACATCAGTCTCGGCGATGATATTGAGTTTGATCTTTCTTTTACAGATCTTCCTCTTCAGATGATACAGAACCAACTCTTCATCTGTCGGATGAAACCTGAAACCTGGCGGCCACACGTCGTCCGAAGTCACCTTCATATCTCTTCGGTTCTCAGACCAATCACCAAATAGAAGAAAAAAACGCTTCCTTTTCCACAAGTAAATAGCAAAAAGATGGTCAAAAAAAGTGAAAGTTTAGTTACGCGATAATGGATAAAGAAATAGTCACGATGGGATTAAGAAAAGAGGTCTTTTTCGTGACTTGAGAGCAGTATGATGAAGCTCGTTGCCAACCAAAGATGGCGAGGAAAATGCAGTGGTGGGTTGGACCTGCACTGCTGATTTAGGGGAGCGGATGCAAAGTTTCTATCAAATTTAGCTCAATTTTTTTATTTGGCGCGGGGATTTGATTGGTAGTACAAAACAGGGAAAGGCAAAGAAACTTTCAGACATCACTGTGCCGTGTCAAAGCATCTGTACTAGATGTCTTAGGTGTGGGGTGTTTTGGATTTTCTTTATATTTCTCTGCAGCCAATGAGTTGGTTTTCCTTTATTTTTTCTTTTCCGCCTGAATTTACGTACTCTTTTCCTTTCTGTTTTAGAGCATTGGTTTCCAGGGAACCGGGAAAAATGTTACTGCCTTGTGCCCGAGGACTTAGAAGTAAGTTTCAAAAAAATATATATATATTTTTTGAATTTTACTTCTAAGTGTTGTAATCTATTATAAGTATATAATATTAAATTATATTTTAAGATAAAAAAATAAATAGTAAAAAATTCTAAATAACCAATTTATTTTTATATTTTTTATGTTTTTAAATATTATAAAAAAAATTTTAATCTCTAAATTCTCTCGTTTAACAAAAATTTTAAGTTTATGAACCTTAATAGAGCAAAACACTTTTTAAATTATAAATTTGTTTCATCAATAAAAATTTAATGTAAAATATAATGACCATTATAAATTTTTAAATTTTGAATTTGAAATTATAAGGTCATAAATAAAAAAATCATATTAACGAATTATTTAAATTGACAATATATCTTTGCTATGTATTTATAAATATATTATTCTTTTTTACTGTTGTTTAATTTGATATCATTATTTTAATAAATAATAAAATTTTTATATTTTTAATATGTATTTAGATTCAACATAATAATAATATATAACTTTATATAATAGAACTAAATCTCATTATGAACTATATAATCTTTGAATTTTGTTAAATGATCTATAATTATTAATTCTTTTTACGAGTATAAGTTATAATCTCTAATACACAACATAGAAAACATTTTTATTTATAACACGTTCTTTTACACTGATATTTGTATGTATTCTATTATGATAAGTATCATTTTGTAAATTAATATGAAAAAAAAATCATTAGGACAATATATCATTTTCAATAATATTAATCATTATAAAAAAATTTTACAAATAATATGAAAAATGAAAGAATATACTTATAGAGTACAAATTATATAAATAGAAATAAAATTCTTAAAAAATTAGAAATTTAAATTATTTTTTCAAATTTATTATAAATTTACTATTGAGAATTAAATTGTATCTTTTAGTAATCTTTATAATTGAATTTATTTTATTTCCAGAATACATAAATCGTTCAAATCCTATTGCTTTCCTTAGATTTTGTAAGTCCTATAAAATATTTGTAATATGAATTATTAAACCAGATTCAATTCATCATGTGTTACGATAAATTTCAATATAATAGATTAATAACTTAGAATAGAAAAAAAATATATCTTTATAATTGAATTTATTTTATTTCTAGAATACATAAATCGATTCAAATCCTATTGCTTTCCTTAGATTTTGTAAGTCCTATAAAATATTCATAATATGAATTATTAAACCAGATTCAATTCATCATGTGTTACGATAAATTTTAATCATAATAAAATTAATAATCTTACCATAGAAAAATATATCTTTCTTAATAATTTATTACTAAAATTTAATGGAATCATTCTTTATTATGCCCATTTTTCTTGCAAAAAAAATTGAATTCTTTATTTATTTTAACTCAAGCAAATATTTTGCATTTTTTTAATTTTTTTTCATTGTCAAATGTGATTTTTGAAAATTTACTCTTATTTCTACGATCAACCTCTCTTCCTTTTTAGCACACATGATCAATACTCATTAATAGACTATTTGTCTTTTTATATATTATAAAAAATTTTGAAGGATATAAGAAATAAATTCAAAATATAAAGCACAAAAGAAAAATTAGACGTTGTTGTGTCTAAAACTTGTACTTGAATCTAATATCTTTTATTTTCATGATGCACTCTCGCACGCCAGTAATAATAATGAGTTTTATAAAAGATAATTTTAAAATTAAAGTATTGGTTAGTGTTTTGTTTGATAATTCAAACTGTTTATCAATGACTTTTATCAATGAGTTTTATAACTAAACTACGTTTGTTAGTAAAATTTTAGTTTTGATGAATATTATATTAAAATATCTAAATCATTCCTATTATTTATAAAATTTAATTTGTGTTAGAGGACTAATATCAATAATAAATAGTAATTTATCTCTCCATATAATATAAATCTATATACTGACATTTTAAAATATAACAATATTTTCTCGTTCTATATTTCATAATTATCTCCTACCACTTAAAACCCAACTTCCTTAAATAAATTTTTCAATAATATAATTGTAAATAAATAAAATATTACAATTATAATTAACAATAATATTTATTATGATATTTTTTTATTTGTCAAAGTGTTAAATCATACAATATAATACTATTTAGTGATTTATTGTTAACCACTCTTAAATTTTAATGATCAAAATTTGTTATTACTAAAAGCACTATAATTATTCTAAATAAATCAAAATTTCATAGTAAATTTTAGTTTTTGTATAAATAAATATGCACATATAATTAATAGTTAGTAAATAAAAATATAATAAATAAATAGATTTTGACCCGAATATAAACGCACGTTTTAAATTTTTGATGTCAAGGGCTCGTTATTGTTTATTGATGAATTCTATGCTTATCTATGAAGAAATATAAATATAAATAAAATAAAAAGGCCTCTTCGTTGCTTCGTTTCGGAAACTATGGAGATAGAGAAAGTCAAGCTAATAAACAGAGAGATCGAAGAAGAAACGAACCAAATTGGGAACGGCTCTCCTCCCTCCCAGACCATGAAAACTGTCAAAACCAAACTGCCGGAAGTCGAGATCCATTTATATCGTCGAGGAAAGGGTCCGATTGACGTGTTCAAGTCGAGATTGGGCGGTTGGGACCAGGATCAGCTCGAGCTTCGGGAAATTCTCGATAAATACGGGTTGAAGTCGGTTTACGCTTTCTCTCCCGGGTCGGGTCGGGGCGTTCCGATCCGGTTTAATCCGAGGAACGGACGGTCTATGCTTGGCTACAAGGATGGATCTGTTGTTTACCTTGACGGCGAACCACAGGTGAGTTGTTATATTTTATTAAATTTATATTTTTAATTTGTATTGAATAGATGCATTAGGGTGAATTGAATTGAGTTTGTTGTTTCTTAGATTGATAGGATAGAAGTTATGTTTTTATGAAATGTGATGCATTTGTTTTTAGTTATAAGTATGTTGACGTATGTACCTGGAAGCTGTTTGGTCGCTAGGAAAATGTTGGAAAATTTGTTGATATTCTGCTTATTGGCCCATTTCTCATGATCCTCTCACTTGTCCATATGGTTTCCCAATATAGGCCACATATCCATCGACTAGATAAGATTCTATAAACTTTAGTTTTTCAATTACCTCTGTGTATTGCCCTTTGCTATTTGATGGAGATTTGTGCATATAGAAAATGTTTTGTTTCACGAAATTGAACCTTCCCCAGCGTTTTTTCAAGTTGCTTGGCAATAAGCTGTGAACTAGCTGGTTCAGCACAATAACCTAAGGATGGATTTTAAAGCAGAGTATGAAATTTCTTGAATCGTATCACAAATTCTTTGTGATATTTGATATAGATTGAATATTAATGGTTGGTTATTATTTGGTCTATTTGAACCTTAACAATCTTGCTTACTGGATTACCACTTTGAACTTACTTTTTCTATCATGCTTGAGCCAGTTGGACTGCAAAGTAGTTTCGGTCTGTCATCAAGATGATGATGTTTGGCATCAATTTAAGTAACTTGAAAACAAAAAAGTAAAGCATCTCCATTACGATCTGTCTGCCACATTTGTATTTTCTTTTTCTTGCTTTCCTTAGGGTGTGTTTGGTATTGAGGCGATTCCATTGAACTTTGAAATTTAAAAGCAAAGGTAAAAAGGTATTTGGTAACACCAGTTTTTGGTGGGACCTACACCCTTTTTCACTAAAATTTGACATTAAATTCTTCCGTTTCACAGTAGTTGTAACTTAAAAACTACCATATCTCAATACCAAATGGATCTTTAATCTTTTTTTTCTGAGTTTGAGGGTGATTGATAGCTTATGAACATTGTGAGGGTCTATTTGGGACTGTTCTGCTTTTACTTAACTTTGGAAGTACAACATTTGGTAAACACCAATTATTACTTGAAACTAATGCTTCCCACTTACTCTTCGTCATATACTTGATATGTAGTGATGACATTGCACAACCACCCCAATACCAAGCATGCTGTAAAATATGGCTTAAAATTTGATGTCTTTACCCTTATCCTAATATGGGTGTTGGATTTCAGGGAAAATTATATTGTTTTGAGGATTTTAAACTAAGTAATGATGTCTTATAAAATATTTGTGCACAGAAGACTAGACAACATACAGATTATCTCTTGGTGGGACTAATTCTTGGACATGTGTGGTATAAACATTCATTGTGCCTTCTTCTATGCCTGATGCGCCTTCTTCTATGCCTGATGCCTGAAATGTTTCATCGGAAAAATGATGTTCTATGCTAATTGCAATGTTACTAGCATGATTATTTATTTGTTGGCATTCTCTAATTGCAGGATTCCTTGATTAAACCAGTGACAAAGATCTTATTTGGACTAGCAGTTATAACCCTTTTGATAACACTGTTATTGAAGGAGACTCCTGAATGGATGAGGAAACTAAACTTTTCAGGTTGGAACTTCCCTCCATGGATTCTTGCTTGTGTGGTTATAGTTTTTACTCGCATGAGGAAGAGAACTAGGGATCTTTTAAAGAAGCATGGCTGGTGAATAGATTCCCAAATGCTTTTTCTTGAGTATTTTTTGTGGCTGAGAAGCTTTTAAAAATTTGCACGAGTTTGGCCTTTAACTTTCTAATAATTTAAAATTACCTATGATGATAGCATATATTTCAATGGTATGACATCTAAGTAGAGCTTTTGTTTCGAGCTGTGGAATGGAATGCTTTCTTAATTATAATAAAAAAATGTCAGAGCTCTTTGGTATTGTTTTTGAAATGTCATTTTTTCTTTTATTTACAAAAAAGAAAAATTAATTAATTAAACATGAAATGTTGATTCTACCTTTTACTTATAATGTTTAAAATATATATATATATATATATTTTTATTTTTAGTGTTTTTCTTCTTACATCTTTTATTTGCTGTTTTTTTTGTTAATTTACAATATAAAATAGGGCGGGTCTTTAGATACTTTAAAATATACTCTATTTACTGATATTTTAATATTACACTAAACAAATAAACAGTTTTTAATATTAATATTAATTTAAGAGAAAATTGAAAAAACCCTCCAAGCAGTCACCTATTTTATGTACTGTGTATATAATTACAGTTATGAGAATAAAAGATAAAGATAAATAAATACTAAAAAATATGTAGCATTATTCTTTTAATAAATAAGTTTGTAGAGTCAAATGATATTCATAATATATATTATTTTAAGAAACAAAAAGACTTAACCATCAATGGTTTTGTTTTCTAACGCAGTGACTCCATTTTATTTGGGATTGCATCCCATTCAAGATAATAAATTCTAAACTTATTTATTAGGTGGGTGTTGACCGATATAGTTGTAAGTACATCTAAATATTAGATCCATGGCTTGTTTTACAGTCCGCACTGTATTATATTATTTCAAAATGGATTATATTGTAATATAATGTATTACAATTTATTTTTAGTGTAGCATCGTAGTGATTGTATAAAATTTATTTTAAAAAAAAATTAAAATTCATATTTATTATGACAACAAAATAAAAAAGATAATAAAAAAATCAAATGAATTGTGCATTATAATGAAATGCTAATATGCAATGCAACCCCATCAGAAGAAGATAGGAGGAGAGGGGTTGAAGTGGATTTATTAAAAAGTAATAATAAAAATTAATATATAATTTTATATTTTTAACTTAATCGCGATCTAATAAATGTACACAACTCAAAATAATATTCAATGATATATAATATAAATGAGAGCAAATGAAATAATTAAAAAACTTAAAAGATTTATACTCATTGCAATCATTTTGACTTATAAATAATATACGATCTTTTTTATTTATAGTATTGAAAAATTTGACATAAATAGTTAATTTAAGTACACAATTAGATAATTTTTTTAAATTCAAAGAACTTTAATATAAATTTAAGTGGTTTGCAATCAATCCGGTTGAAAACCAACCAAAATCTAATCTAGCTAATTGGTTGTGCGGTGTTAGACAAACAAGTTGATTGGTTTGGCATTTTTCAGTTGTATACTATTTTTAAAAATTTTTGAAAATCTTGCAAACTAATCTCTATTTAGTTTTAGAAATTTGCAATTAGATTCTAATTCAAATTTTAAAAATTTGCAAATAGCTCCATTTAAAATGTCAAAATTAAAGAAAAACTTTTAATATCATTTTTTAAATGTATCCACTAGCATTTATAAATATTAAGAGAAAATTTGAGTTTAAATAAATTAATACAAACATACGAGGAATGATTTTACTAATATTATCCAAAACTTATTACGCAATTCTTGGCTTCAATTACTCCGTAAAACTTCATCATCATAAAATGTTATCGTCATAAATTAGTAGAAATTTTATATTTTGTTATCATCACAAGGTTGTAGTTATCTTGTTGCACCACAGATGTTGGGTGAGCAGATTTATCCCATTGTGGAGAGTATTGAACCTGTTCATGTATCAAAGGTGACTGGGATGTTGCTGCAAATGGACCAAGCAGAAGTGCTACGTCTTATCAGTCCCCTGAAGCTCTGAAGACAAAGGTGGCTGAGGCAATGGCTGTACTTCAAGAAGCCACCGCATAATCTGTAGTTGGTGATAAGCTCAGATCATTGGCACTGAATGAATGAAGCACCCTGATGATCCTTATGGTAAATACATTTCTTTATTGTGAACAGTTGCAAGCCAATTTTTGTTAGCCTTGATGAGCATGCAGCTAGTATTTACTACAGGGTATCTACCTACACTAATTCTCCGGGATTATTTTTGTTATTTGGGAATAATTTTGTCTTTGATACAGGCCATTATTATTATTTGATTGTTTAACTTATTATTTTTTTCCTTAAATTATTACATTGCCGAAATTGTTTTTCACTGTCACTGCTGAAAAAAAAATATATGTATATATAAACTGTCATCAAAGCCCGCACCTCAAGCACAATTGAACTGTTGATAAGAAAGGTTGTTTATATAGCGTGAAATTAGGGTGGATGTCATCTATTAAATGAAATCAGGGTGGATGTCGTCTTCTACTTTCAGGTCATCATCAATTATGGTCTCTAAAACGCCCATATGATCTGCAAACTTCCTATCATAATCTTCTTCTTCTTCTTCTTCAGTTAAGTAACAATTCCATTTCGAAGCACTACTCTTCACTGTTGTTGGCCGTTGAGTCTTTTGCCCCCCACCACCACTACCACCTGTTTTGCAAGAAGGTTTGTGCAGTTTTTCCTGGCAACTTCTCGGCTCCATGCCATCTTGAGTCAAATTATTGTTACATTTTGAAGCACCTGTAGCCATTGTTGGCCGATAAGTCCTCTGCTTGTGGTCATCCTTAGTTGTCATGTACTCGAGCCATTTTGACGCAGGCCTGGGGCAACTAGCCATCGACTCCTTGTCACCCAAAGTAGCTTCTCCAGAATCTGATTCTGATACTCCTCCTCGGTTGGTGTTCAATTTGGGTTTCTTGTTCGGCATCTCACTGTCAATTCCTGACCCAAACCCACCTCATACACAATCGAAATTAATATTTAATCAACCACAAATTGGCATTAGCCTAAATAATATTTTACCTTCCTTCATCTCTGGGGTTCGATCTTTCTGGGACAAATTAAAGGACTGGACAAATTGGCGGAGATCCTTGGCCATGTAGCCCTGGGCAAACACTTTTCGCACGGACTGCTTCTGGTTGCAGACGGAGCAAGTCCATTTGTTGTTGCTCTTCTTCTGCTGCTTCACCTGCCATAATCATAGGCCACCCATCTTACAATTTACTTCACTGAATCTTAGAATTATTACACGTATAAAGAGAAAAGGGGTAGCGGGTATGCCTGCATCATGGAGCACTGGCAACATTGAAGCGCGATGAATTCGATGTTCGGCATTTTCTTCAGATTTTCGCCAATCGTTGCGATCGGTTTTGTGTTGGAAGTTAGGGTTTAAAAAATGCGGGGGAATTTTTTGTCCGGAGGTTTCGAATGCTCTGGCGCCACAACTTTTGTATATTTGTTTATTTGAATTCTAGGGGTCCGCCTCCATTTGCTGCTTGGGCTAATTTCAGTATCAGGCTTGCGGGCCCAACATTTATTGTACGTCATAAATATCATCTTAAATTTTTTATTCCAAGATTATTACATTATTTATCATATTTTTTTATTTATTTTTTTAATATCTAAATACAAAAATTAATTAATTAATTAATTTTTAATTAAAAATATTTAAAAAAAATTTTATAAAAATTATATTATATTATATTATATTTATTTATTAAATTAAATATCAAAATATAAAAATAATTTTTTAAAAATTTTTTGTCAATTTTTAAAATTTTAGAAAAAAATGTATTAATTTTTAAAACTTAAAAAAAATAATAAAAAATATTACTAATATTTAAAATTATATATAATAATATTTTAATTATTTTACTATTTTAATTACTGTCAAAAAAATATTTTTTGTTATTTTAATAAAATTTTTATATTTAAATGTTATTTTATCAAATTTTAAAAAAATATTTGAAAAAATTTATATTTTTATTACTGATTAGTCTAAAATTAAATATTTATATTAAAATTTTATTAGAGTGACACATGTAACAGTAATACGATGCCACCTTTCTACGCAATACATGACAATTACAGTTGGCGTATAAATGGGTTTTATTCTTTAGCTGTGACGTACGAATGAGTACCCAAAAGCGCCTTTCATGACATATTTTTGGTCACCGACTCCATTCCAAAGTACCTCAAACTTGTGCTATGAAGCACTGATAATACTAGCGGACAGCATTCTCTTCTCTTTATTTATGTCATTAGATTCTAACATAACATAGAGAAGGTTCTCTGGACTCAGGACCGGATTATCCGCCGAGTAACTGAAGTCGCCGCCCAAATCAACCCACGATTTCAAGTCTATTTCTGCGCCTCCGGACGTGGTAGGTGTCGCCACCAGTGCGTTTCTGCTCTTAGCTGACTTGGTCCGGAAAATTCACCTTCCCATCTCCGTTGTTATCATTCGCGCTGAATCTTATGGCTCTGGGACTCTCTCCATTGAAAACCCCGTTGTTTCCCTTGATTTGAAACTTGATGATAAGGGCAAGCTCGTAATCCTAGCATTCATATGAACCCTAAAACTCTCGTTGTTGGCTCTGGCTCGTTTTTGCTTCATTTTAAGACATTGTTTTGTACACATGAATTGAGTTTTTATATGGTCACGTCACAGTAAACCAATCAATAAAGCGTTTGAAAATCGGTAGTTTACTCATTCTTTAACCAGAAGATCAGTTGTATGGTATATTTCTTTACAGAATTTTGGTTTTACTGGTGAAAGCGATCATATCATGTAGAAATCAATAGCAGAATATGTATATGCTTGTCTAAATTACTTTGGTCTATAAAAGGGCTCTTTGGAGTATTTGTTCTTGGATGCATGGAAGCGCATACACAATTAAGTTATTTTCTGTCGTAGTAAAATTGAAAGAGAAACGCCTCTCTCTTCGTTTTGTTTAGGACTTTGTTATATGCAGGATCTTATTTTTGAAGTTTCTGGCGATGCTATTTTGGACTTTATACACTTTCTTATTCTCTGGTCTCAGGATGAAGACATGGTAGATACAGGAAATACATTATCCTCTCTCATTTCACACTTGGAATTCAAAAGAGCGTCGTCAGTGTCATTCTGCGCTTTCCTTGATAAACTATCAGGACGAATGGTGCAGTAGGATCTAGTGGGTGAAGGAAAGTTCTAACGGGGTTTGGAGGTAGATTGTGTGTCTGTTCGTGTATACAAGCATGTACTGTGCTGACATGCATGCGATTGTGCATATGTTGACAGGGATATGTCATCTTGTCTCTGTCTTCCACTGGATCAGAATGGGTTGAGGAATCTCTACCAACCCTTATGCCCCATTCCTTTACAAAAAATTATCTTGAAGTCTTAGAAGTCCTAGGAACTTTTTTTATCGTTTATTCTAATTACCACAGAGAAAATAGGGTGCAGAAGTCATGCGCTTGTGTGAAACGGGCGCGTGGGCTTCGTCTCATGGAGTGGCGCCGGCAAGCGCGGCGCGGCGCAAGAGATTCATCTTCTCTCTCCTTTCCGAAAGTGAGTTATTTGGGGTTATTGAAATAAGTAACTTTTAGTCGGTTAAAATTACAAAAGAGCCCAAAATTATAGTTATTTAGAAAAATTTGCCCCGATAATTCACCCTCAAACAGAATAATCTGAAAGCCGCAAGTGCAAAACCTTAACGAGTGAACTGCACAAATGCAAAAGGCCATGGCTTTGGGAACATCAAGAACAATCCTCTCTTTCTCTCTGCTTTCTTCGGCCAAAAGCTATCACCCGTTTCTCAAATTCCCTAAAAATCCCACTGTTAGGGTTTTGCGAGGGTTTAGACCCTTATGCAGCGCCGCCCCCGCCACAACCATTGAACCGCCAGAGCAGCTGAAGCACTCTATGCTTCTCGAAAGATTGAGGCTTAGGCATCTTAAGGAGTCAAGCAAACAAAACCCAGAAACAAAAACACCACCCGAGTCAGTGAGTTCTTTTGAAAGGGAAAGCAAAGCGGAAGAGTATGACAAGAAGAAGAATAAGAAGAAAGCTGTGAATGTGGGTAGTTTCCAAGAGTTGAGTTTAAGTGAGGAGGTGATGGGGGCTGTGAGAGAGATGAGTATTGAAGTTCCAACTGAGATTCAGTGTATTGGGATTCCTGCTGTTTTGGATGGCAAAAGTGTGGTCTTGGGTTCTCATACTGGCTCTGGCAAGACTCTGGCTTACATGTTGCCCCTCGTACAGGTACACATTTTTTTTCCCTCTTTAATTTTGTTTTTGTTGGTTGCATAGATTTTTGGCTAAAATATCGGTTTTTGGTGAGTCAGCTTAAATTTTTGTTTTTGATCATGTTTAACCACTTGGGTAAGTGAAGAAATTCTATCTGGTTCATTTATGTGTTATTTGGAACGGAACCAATAGGATTTTGTCACTGTTTATCTTTTGGTTCAATAGAAGTTCGAGGTTAAGCTCATTATCTTTTGAGTTTTGAGTGCGTGTTGTTTGGAACCAATTATTTTTGTTACAATTTATGTAACATTTGATTTTGTGGGTGCTTGTGATGAGCTTTACTGCATGTTCTTAATGTCTCTTCTTAAATCCCATCTGAAATTCTTCTTTTTCTTTTCCTTTTCATCTGGGATGCTTAAGTTTATTAAAATGTAGCTTATCTATCTAGTTGGAAATCCCAGGTCATCTACTTATCTTTGACTCATGGTTTTGCTTTTATCCTGAACATGAGTACATGTGAGCTATGTCTTCATGGCTATTATTGGGTTAGAACTAAAGAGATGACTATGTTGAATTTTTGGATTCTGCAGCTGCTGAGAGAGGATGAAGCATTGCTGGGTAGGCTAATGAGGCCCAGGCGGCCACGTGCTGTTGTGCTATGCCCAACTAGGGAGTTATCTGAGCAGGTTTTATATATTTTTTTGCAATTTGATCAAGCATAATCTGTGTGGAAATAGTTATTGCAGTTGATAATGTCATGCATTTGTAGGTTTTTCGTGTAGCAAAGTCAATTAGCCATCATGCACGATTCAGATCTACTATGGTCAGTGGTGGTGGTCGGTTGAGACCCCAGGAGGATTCATTAAATAACCCAATTGACATGGTAGTTGGGACCCCTGGTAGAGTTCTTCAACATATTGAGGATGGAAACATGGTGTATGGTGACATCAAATACTTGGTGAGTACTTGTTGTGTCCTATCGTGCCAGTGAAAGGTCTTGTATTGATTATCAGAACCTTTTCAAGGACCATGCACTTTATGTGTTCTTTTTGCATTGCATTAATTTGGGTACACTTAATGGTGTTAATGATTTTTTTTAGTAGGTATTGGATGAAGCAGACACCATGTTTGATCGTGGCTTTGGTCCTGACATCCGCAAATTCCTTGCCCCATTAAAAAACCGTGCATCAAAACCCAATGGCCAAGGGTTTCAAACTATATTGGTCACAGCAACAATGACAAAGGTGCGTTCTCTTGCATTTCATCATACAACATTTGCCATATGTGCTAACATTTTTTCCCAAAGCTTCAAAAATAAGTCTACGATGTCTCCGATTGCATCTTTAACTATGACAGATTCTGGAAATTCCAATGTCAATTCTAATTGATGAATTTTCTTTTTTGCTGATATGTCTTTAATTTGAAAGTTGTATAACTGGCATTCTTGAGTTTTTTCAGGCAGTGCAGAAGCTGATTAATGAGGAATTTCAAGGAATACTGCATTTAAGAACATCAACACTGCACAAAAAGATTGCATCTGCTCGACATGATTTCATCAAGCTTGCAGGTTCTGAAAACAAGCTGGAAGCATTACTACAGGTCGGCTTTTGTGGTACTCTACTATTCATTTTTGATTTTATCAATAGCTATAGGTGTACTATAGAATATTTATAGTTGTTGCATTAACATTGAGTGTTATGATATATTAAGGTTCTGTTTGGGATCGAGGTGCTGTGGCTTTAAAGCTACAACTGAGGGGTGAAGTCACTAGATTTCAAATATTAGTAGATAAGTGAGTAGTCCCAACTAAAAGTTGGTGTTTATCATATGCTATGCTTGGAAATAGCAACGAAAGCACAATAATCCCAAATGAAGCCTAAATCTTAAATTAGAATGTCTTGAAAAATGCATATCCAAACCTATTATGTTCTGAAAATGTTTTATCTTGTGAATGTGAACATTATGATAAAAGAGTACCTTACATGGGTTAACCTGTAATATAAAAGCAGGTTCTTGAACCAAGCTTGGCCAAAGGAAACAGGGTGATGGTGTTTTGTAACACTTTAAATTCCAGCCGTGCTGTTGATCACTTCCTAAATGAGAATCAGATTTCTACTGTCAATTACCATGGTGAGGTGCCAGCAGAGCAAAGGTGAGATGATGCCAGATCCTATCTCCTTTTATAATGTTTTTATTTTTGCCATTTACATATTGCATTTCTACATGGAGACCATTAATTTTATGAGTTTCCTATCAAGAAGCTGAGTTTCCTATTTCCTCCACAAACATGGCTCTCAGTTTTATGAGACTGTTTATGGCAAAAGAATGTTTGAGGGCTTGCTTTGTACTAAGTTATGTTCTTGGATACCCTTGGCTTTACTTTGGGGAGCATAGCAGTATCATCTTCATTCTTTATGTCTGCTGCTGCGAGGTTTTATATTGTTTTTCATTTATTATTTTCCCTTATTCTCTTTTGGGCCATCCAAAACATTCTTTTTGTCATTTCTTAGAAAAAAAAAGAGAGGAAAAAAACCATGCTAAAACAAGTCAACCTCGCATCAAGGTTGTCTCGAATTTTATTCAAGATGATGAGGTTAAAAACCTTGTCAGACTTTTAGCATTTTTATAATTTTCTTTTCTTTCCAAAAAGGATTTATTTTCATATCGATTGGGAAACTTGTCCAGCTAATTGTTTCCAGAAACATTTTTTTTTAAAAACTATCTTAAATGCCAATGTTTTTGAGAATATCTAAATATTATCAGAAGTTGTTTGGAAATGATCATAAAAAGATTAGTGGTTGTTTGGTTATGTTTTTGAAAATTGTTTTTCACTTTCAAAAACAGGGAACCTGATTTGTTTCATGTTTTTTAAAAATCTTCAATAACAAAAAACAACATGTTGTTGTTTTTTACCATTTTCAGAAACATGTTCTCAAAATTAATTACAACTTCTTACTTAAAACAACTACTGTACTCTTTTTCATAAACAATACCAAATGCCTTCTTTTTTTTTGCTTTTACAGTTCAGGAAACTACTTTTAACATCCACTGGTAAACACATCATGATTGTCAAAATATCATTTTTATAGTTTTCAAAAGCATCATTTTAAACAGCATGTAGCTGAATGTTACCGAAGAACATTACCAAAGATGCCATTACTCTTAGTTCTCACTTACGTGAATAGGATGTAAAACGTATTGTAACCGTAGAGCTTGAATACTGTCTTAGAACTCTAGCTTATCCAAACAAGAACATGTATTGAGGAATGAAAACAGAAAACACAGACTAATGTACCCGAGCATCTATGCATAAATGTTTTTCTTGAAAGTACTTGGGCTAACAATTTTTCTTCTAAGTCCAGGGTTGAAAATCTTAACAAATTTAAGAATAACGATGGAGATTGTCCAACATTGGTCTGTACAGACTTGGCTGCTCGAGGACTTGACTTAGATGTAGATCATGTTATCATGTTTGATTTCCCCTTGAACTCTGTAAGCATCATATGTGTTGTCAGTTTCTGCAGTTTCACTTCTTTTTTGCTTTTATCCCTACTATTATATTTTTCTCCTTATGTTGGAAGTTCGAATGATTCTTTTCTTTCACCTTTTAGATTGATTACCTGCATCGCACAGGGAGAACTGCACGTATGGGTGCAAAAGGTATAACTAAATTCTTATCAACATAGGATATCTTTTCTTCTACAAAAACTGGTACTTTCAATACTCGAAACATATCTCTCTCCTACTCTCAAGGAATGCAACATGAAGGATAGTTCAGAGGACTGGCTGTCCAAATTCCTTATAATATTATTTATGGACTTCGTCATCTAATCCTCTATATAACAATCAGAAGGGAACAATATATTGCATGGAAATATGCTGGATGACCAATTTTTGTTGTATTACATCAAATCAAAAAGCTTCAGTACCATTTTGTCCCACAGTTAAAATAAAGTGGTGACATTGTCATTTATGAAAAAGGATCCATCTTGACATGACAATATTTCACTATGAGTCAACTTGTGTCATTGCAATTTTTTCAGTTTGCCATTTCGATCCCACTCTGTGAATTTGCATGCAACCTTTTGCCACTACTTGAATGTACCTAGTCTTTTCTCTTGCCAAGTCTTTCTAGTGTGTGAAAAAGGATCCATCTTCACATATTTTGAAGCAATACAGAGCTAAATTTCCTCCTTTTTTTAAAAAAAAATTACAATGTCTTGTTATCTTCACAGGGAAAGTGACAAGTTTGGTGGCTAAAAAGGATGGGTTGTTAGCTGAGTGTATTGAGGAGGCAATAAGGAGGAATGAGAGCTTGGAAGCTCTCAACAAAGATAATGTCCGAAGAGACAATGCCAGGGCTAAAATAACAGAGCAGAAGGGGAAGAATGCTAAATTGATTAGAGTGTCAAGTCAGAAAAACAAGTCTAAAGTCATATCGCAGAAATCATCTCAGACCTCCGGAAAAAAATCTTCAGTAATGAAATCTAGAAAAGCATCTGTTCCAGCAAACTCTTCTGAGGGAGCTGTTAAGGCACCAAAGCTGGCAAAGTATGCTGGAAGTAGCTCTAAAAGAGCATCTTCAGGTCGGATGAAGGAAACTGGGAAATCTAGAGCTTCAAGACTAAGCGTTGTTGGGTTCAGGGGAAGGGCTACTTATTCTAACAAGAAAGAGTCACTGAGGCACAGTTGATTGTAATTTTCTGGATCAATAACTTTTTATCCTTTTCCTTTTTGATAATCTTGCTTGTGAAGATTTGTGTATTTTACTCTGGAAATATTTGTCATGTATCTATTTTTAGTTTTTGCCCCTTGTTCTTCTAAATTATGAAGTTTTTGGCAGGCTCTAAAGATTCAATTTTTCCATTAAAAGAGCTGTGAAATTGGCTTCCTCAGAAGACAAATGCGGTCATGCAGATCTGATCCCTATAGATTTACATTCATTAAATTGTCGGCCAGTTT
The DNA here is from genome assembly GCA_019650275.1 of Xylocarpus granatum. Classification (NCBI taxonomy): domain Eukaryota; kingdom Viridiplantae; phylum Streptophyta; class Magnoliopsida; order Sapindales; family Meliaceae; genus Xylocarpus; species Xylocarpus granatum. The sequence goes on along the minus strand of BNST01002277.1, from coordinate 96,315 downwards.
GGGATCGGGGTTGGGTTAGCTCTTGAAAGAGTTAAAACTGATTTTCAACAGCCAGCCAAGAGCTGCTTCAAGTATTTAGTAAATATTTTTCAAAATTATTTTTCACAAAATCCATTCATCTTGTAACAATTTTCAAGACATGAAAAATATGCTTCTCAATATCTGATTTCGAAAATGTAGTTTTATACTGAAATATATTTCATTATAAATTTAAAATTAATTTTAATATAATTATTAGATATTAATTTTTTTTTAGAAAATAAACTCATTGAAACTTAAATAAATATTTTTAAATGTATTTTTAGTATTTACATTTTCCAAAAATTTAGTTAAAGACAATTGCATTTTTTCACTATAAATTATTTTTTATAATAATAAAATTATATATCTGTAAAACCAAACAAAAACAATTTTTTTAAATATTTTATAGTAAATTATTTAAATATTTAAAATAATTTTTCATTTAAAATGTGTTAAAAATATTAACATGTTCCGGACAAGAAAGCACTTAAAGCATCAAGAACACTTGATAATTTTATTTTATTTTTTATCATAGTCGTAATAAAAAAAAATTACATATGAAATCTAATTATATTTATTTATTTTTTTAAAAATAACAATAAAATTATATTTATAATTTTAATTAAATTATTACTTTATAATATAATAAAAGCGAAAGTATATAATTTTTTTTAAAAAAATATTTTATTAATTTATAAAAATTATTAATTCCATCTATTGGTCAAAAGCCTGAGTAATAAAAAGTTTTTATATACCGAAGGTTATTAATTCTCTTTAAAACTTAGAAATTCTTCTGCAAGATAAAGGCAAATTATAATTTAAAATTTATGGCAGTGCCAATAGAAGGTGAGGTTCTTGCTTTGGGAAATTAACTTCAATTGAGCGAGACAAGATAGGAAACTTTGAATACCATGGCAACATCTCTAATTTCTAGCTGACGATTGTTCCATATGCTTACATATTCGGATTACTTCCAGGTAAGTGAAGGATGCGGAGTTTTGGCAGGAGTAACGACGTTTCCCTCAGAGTCGTAGATGATGACACCAGAAAAATCCGCCAACTGGCATTTTCCACTCATGAGTATGCTCTTCTGCCCAATGGACTGCACTCCCTGCTGTTCACCGCCAAGCTTGCTTTGATCACCATTCCTCCAGCTCCAGGAAATCGTAGCAAGCCTTCCAGGGACGTGATCTCCGCGAATGAGAAGCGCACGCAGACAAAGCGGAGAAGCGACACAGCTGAGAGGCTGCGGTGAAAAGCGAAGCTGGCGAGCAGTGGAGAATTTTGATGATTGGTTGATTTGTGCGAGACATTTGAGGGAATTGAGTTTATTTTAAAGCTTTGCCAAAATGGGTTTGTTGTAGAGATGAGTTTGATGCATCTGTTAGTATAAATTTAGACTGAGAGGGGCCATTTTCTTGATGATTTGGTTATATCTGTAACAGACGACAGACCGCATATCTGTCGTCTTCTTTTTTATTGTCAAACGCATAGAACTCAACCCAAAATGAAAGTTGTTCTTTCTCATCGATGAATTAATACAATCGACCATCATCCCATTCATGAAGGAGCTTGTTATGAGGTAGAAACATCAGGATGGAGAGGAGAGTAAGAGCTAGTTAAAACCAGTGCAGTTGTTTGCTGATATTAAAATTCTAAACAATTAGAATTAGAAGTCCTAATCAAATACAATTAGAAATAAAAGTATTAAAATAAATAAAAAAATAATTAATTAAAATTTTTTAGTTAAAGTTTCGTTTGCACAGTGATTGGGAGAACACAATAATTTTTCTGCTTTAGCATATGGAAGCAAATCTCAATCTCATGTGAATATAATAACCCATACAGTAAGATTAATCAAATAAAATTGTTTTTTTTTATCACAGCTTACTCGCAAAACAAAATATATTCAACATTCAGAGTCCAATGCTTCCTGCTACATTATATGTCTATTGAACTCCACACTCCCAAGGCCGTTGAGCACAAAACTTCCACTCCCGTCAAGGCCGCAAGTGCCAGTCCACTTACTGCCCTGCCACTAACTTCATAGTAATGGCGGTATTTTGTTTCACTCGGACTTGAAATTAATCAAATACATCACCATTGATACAAAATTAACTGATTGCTAGAAAAGGGGGCTTTTAATGGCAGAAGAAGAAAGAACAAAAAATGTAAATCATTTTAACACATCCCTGCAACAGAATCACCTAAACAAATTTCATACATAAGTGATCTACGAAATATGGAAAAGAAATATCTAATTTCCCCCTTTGACTTCTACCCAATCAAAACTGCATTACCTTAAGAGGCAAAATTGCAACCGGGAAGGTTAATTTGCAATAGTGCCCTAAGTTGAAGCATTACATAGATTCTTCCTTCTGCTTTTTTGATGCACGCTCACCAGCATCATTTTTCATCTTAGCTTCGCGACGCTCTCTCTTCACTCCCTTTGCTTTGTTAGGCAGAGCCATATCTCCAAGCTAAATCCAACAAAGATACCAAGAATAAGTAATAACACAAACAATTACATAGGTTACCAAAAGCTTAGTTTTGGTGCCAAACAAATAAATAAAATGATTGAAACAATAAAAGTTGCTTAGGAAGATTAATTATAGAGATCGTTTACAAGGGATCAGGCTATATCACCACCAATAAATGACATTTAAACTCCACCTCCTTTTCATCCCCACATTGTGTATCATATCAAAAGAAGCAATTATTTTCTTACCTTTTGATCAGGAATATAAATCTTTCCAATCTTCCCTTGTATTGCATCTTGACTAACATTTTTCATCTGAAAGCAACAGACAGGATATACATAATCAGCAGCTAATAGATAAAAAAGAAGCCAAACAGTGTCAAGTGAGTAACCTTCTTCTTAGTCTGATCTTTAGCTGTTTTCATTGCTTCTTTCCTCACACTCTCATTAGGAAGACGATGTCGGCGAACAACAAAATCCATGGAGGGGCCTATTTCTACCAGTTCCATTCTTGGGACTACTGTACCAGACTTCTTCAGCCGCAGTGCACAGTGAGCAAACAGTACTCTATTTGCTGATATTGCTGTACATACATAAGCATGGTCCAACCCAGCAATATTTAAATTCTCAACAACCTGCATCAATCAGATCTATGCACTTGTTGATATTCTTTTGAATCCAAAAATCAAAAGGCATGCATGAAATCTAGGGAAGCAGAAATATACCACCCCTCGGAGAAAATCAACCAAGACTTCCTTCAAATGTTTTAGCTCTTCCACATTCTCAAATCCTTCCCCAACAAAACAGATGAAAGGCTTTGAGCCTACCTGTGGAGCTAATTTTTTATCATATGTAAATGAGTTCATGGGCTTAAAGTTTTCAACCCCAACCTCCACAAGATCATAGATGTGGTGATCATATGTTCGCCCTATAACAAGATTGTCAGGTCGCTTCTTTGAAGTTGAACCACACTGCAAATATAAGTCAGAAAGCATATCTTAGTTGTTTCTGCAAGAAAAACCCTGACCAGATAGAATAACCAGATAAAAAAATAAATGGGAATAGTAAAAATGTCAGGATGAGAACAAATTGATCAGACTGTCCTGGTATCTGACTGTTACAATAAATAGCATGGTTACTTCACCAGACCGATTTTGGCAGTCAGCAAGATCAAAGTCATTTAACATGTATCAAAGTATTCAACTACCACCTAGCTTAAAGACGGAAAAACTTAATCCCAAACATGGCTTAAATCAGAACAAGCAAATGAGAAATGATAAGCATTGATTTTCAGATATCCCAAATGGTGACAATAGATGCTCTCACAATGCTAAACATCCAACTACAGATTATGACAGAGCACAGTCACGATGCTTACCAATACTTCCTAAACTATATTCCATGTTCAATTTAGAGTTTCACCTCTAATTCTGGGGTCTGGTCAAATAGAGAGAGAATCACAAATCAGAATGGCATTTATCCCAATAGCAATCTTACATCAAATACAAAAACTTCTCTTTTTTCACTTTTTGATAATACAAAACAGATAACACATGCAAACCAAGCAAATTCAAACTTAACTCTCCATCAACAACCAATATAACCATATTAACTTAACAAAACCAATGAGACACACACCAGGTAACCTGTACAACTCTACAGAGCAAGAACTCAGCTATGCTCTTCTCTCACCGTAATCCACCCTAACAGCACAGAAGCTCATACTTCTCTTAAATGACACAATCCAAATCAATATGTATACTTGCAGAAAAAAATAAAATATACATATAAAACACCAAATTAATTATATCATATATGCCAAAACTGATTTTAAATACATTACCACGCATAACCAACAACTACAGTTTTCTATGAATACATTCTAATGATAAATGTTTATCAAAAATTACAATCCCGCATGATATAAATTAAAAGAAAAAAGCAAAATATGGGTAAAATGGGATTGTGTTAATGTTCGTTTACTTACAATAAAAATACTGCAATCAGTTTTGAGTGAAAAGAACTCTAAAGAAGTTTCACCACCACTTTCGAATGGTCTAATGTTCTCGTTCTTTCGGGTATATTTAACAGCACTTCCTTTCTTCAGAAGATAAAGTTCTGTCAATATAGCATTTAACGTGTTGCTCGTCTTAGTACCGTGAAGTAAGAGCGTTGTCTTCCCCGTCTCAACCTGAAAAGTCGTATTTAAAAACTTCTATGTAACTCATCCCTTTACTTCATTCAGAAAAAAAAACATTGAACCTAATGAAGTCATAAAAACAAACACAACCCCTAAAAATTTTTATAAAAAATTGTTGAGCTTACGAGTTTCGGAGCGCGTTTCTCAAGCTCACGCTTGACTCTGCCTTTCTTGGGAGTTTTTACTTTCAACATAGATGTTACCTGCAATCAAGGAAGAAGAAGTAGTTAGCATCATAACTTAATCCTATATTTGATAAACGCAAAGAGACAGAGTAGCATATCATACCGGCGCAATGAAGTAGGAAGAAGAGAGAAAAGGAGGGGAGATGCTTAGATTTGAGGATGCCGGCGAGATGAGACGAGAAAGGTTGGAGGGTTTGGGATGGACAGAAAAAGAATATGGCCACCGAGAATAAATAAAATAAAAGTCTAGGTTTAGGGTTTTGTGGGAGTATTAACGGAGAGATCTCTATATTTTAAGAAAACAACATTTGAGACACAGTTTGAACGACATTAACATTTGGATCCCTAATGTTGTGACGTTTAGAAACGTAAAAAGGGTACGTATCTGCTAAGGCTTTTTGATAGGATACCCTTACATTAAATAGTCATTAATTTTGCTAATATCAAACTCCTTAAACGGTCGTTACCCTCGCATACATTTAACACAACACAGGTAATCTCTAATTCTGCTTTTAAAATATTTTATGAAGAAATAAATTATAATTATTACATCATTTATTTCTTGAAAAAAATTTTAAAAATAATTTTATTTTAAAAATTATTTATATAAATAAATATTTTATTTAATTTGTCAAATTTATTATTTTGGCACAATTATATCTCTCATAATTATTTATTTATATATTAAAAATCATTGTGCTTGGTGATAAGTGTATTTTTCGTTATTTTTTTAAATTTTGGTTTAATTTTTTAATAATATATATTTTATTTATTTATTTATTTTCATATAATTTTGAACTTAGGTTTGGGCTTGATTTTGAGAGAAATCATTCATAAATTTCTTTTCTCAACATTTGCTGAATTTCAGGCCAACTCCTTTGCCATAGTATTGAGTATCTTGCTTTCATGCATTTGTTTGAAGATAAAATAGTTTAGAAGGCTACAACACCAATGATTTAACCCAAATTTAGGCAGGAATTCTGGGAAATTTAGAGGGGTTGGAGTACAGGAAGAGAGTTTAAATTTCACTAACAAGATTCTGATCTGCAATTCACTTGAATCCGGCCAAATTTCCAGCAAATGAGAATGACATGGATGAGGCCACCAAGACATGATGGGAATGTTGGCAACAGGTAAAAGGAAACAAGCAGAAAACACAAGACAAAACATGAAGCAAATAGAACACATTAATGATTCTAAAACTGTACAAGAAAACCCAAAGCCACCGTGCATGCATATTCAACAATATCATTGTCTTGGGATCAGAATGAAACTCAATCACTAGATTAAAGGAGCAAAAATATGAAATCAACTTTGATTTGAGGACTGTTTTTTTTAGAGGTTGAGAAGTCTTGCCCCATTCCTCAGGTGGACTCTTCACTTCCATTAACAGTGCAACTATTTCTTTCATGGTTGGTCGTTCTGATGGTGAAGAGTTCACACAAAACATTGCAATGCCTAGTCTTTGAAGCATTTTTTGCACCATTTGATCTGGGAAACATCGTAGTTTAGTATCGAGTATCGACACAGCTGGTTCGAAGCTTCCCATTTTCCATTTCACCCACTCAACTATATGCAGTCCATCACCTACCTGGGACTCAACTGCTCTACGTCCACTTAATATCTCCAGCAAAACCACATCATAACTATACACATCACTCTTCTCAGTTATTTTCATGGTGTATCCATACTCCATTGTTGATAGAATGATGTTAGACGTGGAACTGATAATTAAACAAAGCAAGGACCATAAAAGATCGATATCACTTAACATGTGGGTACGTGTTTGATGCTACTATAAGGTTGCAGAATTAGTTATATGAACTGTAAAGTTATCATATGTTAAAAGAAAAGGACAGTGAGATGCAAATTATATAAAAACAAAGCATAAGACGATGTTAAAGATTTGATGACACTTGCCCGGCGCAATATAACCATAAGAACCATCAACTTTGCCAATCCAAAATCTGCCAAATAAGCCTCGTACTTGGAATCAAGAAGTATGTTATTGCCCTTGACATCCCTGTGAGGAATAGCAGGAACACCTGAGCGGACCCAACTGCAATTTTGTACCTAGTTTCCCAGTCCAAGTTTCTACTCCCTAGTAGCAGCTGTCGTAAATTGCCGTTCGAGATGTAGTTATAGAGTAGAAGCTTAACACTTTTATTGGGAAAATTACCTGGGAGCTTGACAATGTTTCTATGCCTAATGTGTCCCAGAATTTGAATTTCAGCTGTAAAAGAGTCCACTGGTTCTTCATCTCCTTTTGTTTTCCAGAGCTTTTTTACTGCAATCAACTTACCATTAGGCATTTCAGCCTTGTAAACAACCCCAAAGCAGCCTTTTCCGATCACATTTTCATTTTCAGGCAATTAAAGATGTTGTCAATGGTGAAATTGAGCTTCTGATAGGGAATGAAAGTCCATGGATAAGAGGAATCCTCAGCTTCAGGTGTTCAAGCTGGAGCTCGTGAAGATTTCTCCACCATGTACCTATGATTTCGTGTAACTACAATCCATGAAGCAAGACCGGCTATGATCAACGAAGCCAGAATAACAGAAATCAAGCTATTGTTTCGGCAGATTTCAACCCATCTTTTCGAATGAGACTTGAGGAACAAGTAGACCCGTCAGTGGATTAACAAAGATGTGGGTTCTGTAGATATGAATTTGGTGAGAAGAGTTCTAAAAAATGTCGTTACAGGAATAGGACCTGAAAAACTATTATTGTAGGAGATATTCAAGGAAGTGAGACTAGTGAGGAAACCAAGGACTTTGATTCTTCCTTTAGCAGGTTATGTGAAATATCAAATGTTATGTGAAAAATCAAGCGACTGTAACTGTGTCAAGCTGGACATCGTCTGGCGGTTCTCCTGTAAAAGCATATGAGCTTAAGTCCAAACTTATTGTTAAGCTTGTGACAAAACCAATGTCCGGTGGAATTGCACTGGACAGACTACTATAGCTCAAATCGAGCAGAGTCAGTTTCTGTGAGTTTTTTAAGGATTTTGGAATTGGACCTTTGAGTAGATTTTTGTTGAGACTGAGCTTGTTCAAGTAACTGAAGTTTCCAAAACTCCTAGGAATTTCACCTGTCAGGCTGTTTCTGCTGAGATCAATGTACTCTAAATTCACAAGCTCCCCTAACTCGGATGGAATTTCTCCCGTAATGTAGTTTTGTGCACATCCAATAGCTCGAGGACTGTAATATTGGCAATCTCTAAAGAAAGGCCACCACAGAAATGGTTCGTGCACAAGTCAAGAAAGACCAAATTCTGCAATTGGCCTATCTCCTTTGGAATCTGCCCTGGAAGCTGGCTTTCTCCAAGCCTCAATCTTACCAGCGACTGACAATTAGCAACACTTCTTGGCAGCCCTCCTGATAACGTATGCTCTGGATGCAGCAGCTTGCTCAGCTTCTTCAAACTGAAAATCTTTTCAGGAATTGACCCTGTAAACTTGTTCCTCGAAAGATCTAGTGCTTATAGTTCTGAGCAGTTTCCAAACGATTATCCAGACACCAAATTGCCCACAAGAAAAAACCCTGCAAGTATTTCAAGTTACCAATCTACCATGGCATGGTACCTAATAATCGACTCTTATCAAGCTAAACAGCTGTTTAGCTTGAACGATTACTTAACTACCATGGAATTAGACCATGGTAGTTATCAATTATTTATTAATCTTATCTAAATAATTTAAATTGATCTAAATCAATAAATATCCTCGTACATCTTATTAACTTACTATCTAAACGTATTAGATAAAGATTACTTACTTAACCTAGTAAAAGTTATATTATCTTAGATAACATGATTATCCACAATCTTAGGAAAATCCCCATAAAAGTAATAATTTAGCATTGCTTTTTCCTTGTTGCCATTCAATGGTAATTCTCATACTTACTTTTAAGGTTTTGCCAATTTTTTTTAGCTAGTATTAAATTAGATTAAATTAAATTAATTTCTTACTTTCCATTTATTAATTTGTTTAAAATTTATATATACATATATCTTTAATTAATATCATATCCCACATGTACACTTTTTAATAGAAGTAAAATTTGGAATTTAAATTCTTAATACTATTTTTTAAAAAAATTTACCGATTGAAGTAATTTAATTTAAGAACTTGAAAATAATTTATAAAAATAAATTTAACTTATTTAATTATTATGATAATTTTATATTATTATTTAATTATTTTTATGATCAACAGTATAATATTATTACGTTAATTTATACAAATAAATTGTACATCCCTAACATTAATGAAAATGAAAATGGAAATCTTTGGCTACCAAATAAGAAGATAGGCAATGACTTTTCTAGCACAAAGGCATAGACAATGATACTTCTACCACCAAGGCTGACTTTGCGGCATCTTTGTTTTTCATTAAATTCATGGAGCCCAAAACACTAATTCAGTAGGGTGCATCCAGTTGTTCACTTGGACACCATTGTTTATTTTGTATGAACTAAAGAAATAATAAATGGTTAGCGAACAGAAAACATGTAGAAGAAGACAAGAAAGAGAGAGCTGCTGTCTTCCCCATTATCAAAAGTTTGATGACAACTTTCCACTTGGAATTTTCAAGACTTCTTCTGGATTCCTGCTGACCAAGATACATTTCTATTTCCTTTTTCTTTTTATGTCCTCTCACATTCAAGACTTACAGAAGCTAACTATCAATGTCCTACTTATAATATCATACACACTGACTCGACTTGTAATTTAAAATGTAAAAAACTTGTTAACATTGAACATGTAGAATCATGCTTACTCATTGCTGCTTGGCATGAACGATCGGAAACATGGTAAGAAAATGACAAGGGTAGATAGTTATTCTCAAACAATATGGAATTGGCATTACAAAAAACGAATGTACGATTCCTGATATACATGTACAACAATGGCTATGATCAAACAAGGGAGTTTATATTTCCAGCCGTGAATTATGATCACACTCTTGTTTCCCTTGATTGCCTAATACATTGTGATCTGAAATGCAGAATACTTCACCAACAAAACTGATTTCTTTTAAACAGTTACTCCATAAGATCTATTACCTTAAATGAGATTCTTCTTGTTTTCATGTTGTGCTCCATGTGTGTTTGCAAGAGAGAGTCTTAGAACTACATCTCCAGATTTTACAATTTGGCATCATGACAATTCAAGCTTAAGGGTTAACCTGATTCATTCATTGCTATCAAATTTGAACCACTTCCAATTAGCACACATGTTTGTTTCTGTATGAAAAGGTAGGGCATCGGAGGGAGGGGCGAACGACTTGAGACTTTCAGAAGCAGCAGGCAACTTCTGCCTGTACTTCTTTGCCATCTCTTCAGCTTCAGAAAATACTCTCTATCAAAAGAATGTGAAAATAATATCAAGTGAGTTTACATAAATGAATTAACAGCCACAAACTAAATTTCTCATGATAAAGAAAGATAAACATGATAATTATATCCACCTCTTTGTTTGATATGAATAGGCCAGGCTCACTTTCAAGTTCAGCAATACTGCAACATGAGTGAAATTGTCATCAATCCATACTAAATGCAACAATTTGGCATCAGTAAAAATTTCCTTACATAAATGACTATTAGTGATATTGTACTTAACCTAAGAAAAAATATTATCTGAGTAAGAAGTAGAGTGACCCATGGAGTAAATAATACAACCCATTGCCATGCAGAAAACAGTTAAAACAAATGTAATTTTGATCCAAAAGCAGAGGCAGCGAATGGGTTGGGCTGGCATTTTAGGCACACAAACCCAATGGGCCAGAACATGGGCCAGCACGAATGCACGAATAATTAATCACAATATTTAAAAATAATTTTAAAATAGAAAGAATTAACAATATACATCATAATAGAAGAATATAAGTAAATATAGTGATATTTTGATAATTTTATTTAATCAAAATTTTTAAAAAATATATTCAAAAGATTAAATAGAAAAACCCACTGACTAGCATGACATGGCACGGCATGAAGCCCGAAAAGGTTTAATGGGTCAGGGGCGTGGCTCAACACATTTGCTACCTCTATACAAAGTTAACAAATTCAGTTCACTAGTTTCCTCGTATCCATTTTCATCTTTGTGAATTCCCCATACTAAACAACCATTTGTTGGGTCTATTTAAAGGATTTCAGTACAAAGGAGAGCTATTCAGCATATTATAATCATCAAGAGAACCAAATAATTCTTTTAACTTTAATAAAAATAGAAGAATTGAGAATTCTTCAGGCTGGGGAGGATTCCCTACCAGAAATCAAGACCAACCAAAAATGAATATTTCCAACAGTTGACAAGATAAGAATCTACAAATTTTATTTAGTCTTTCCACATATTTAAGCAGAAACTATATTTCCAGGTCTCTGCAAGCAGATACGAAGTATAGATCAAGATAGGAATTAAGGTAGTAAGTGAAGTCTTATATTCAAAAGGTAAAGTTTAGGAAAAGCATTTGATGAATCAAACTGAAAAACCTAACAAGCCAGTTCTCAATTACCTGAGAGATATTTTGCCAGGAAACATTGACTTCACAACAAGAACTTTAGCCTTCTCGTTCTCCTTAAGTAAGTCACTAACAGAAGTAACTCGCATGTGGCTCATATTGGATATATGCAACAGCCCACTAATAAACACACATAGATAAACATTCTTCGATCAGGTGATGCAGAAAATTGGTATATATTCAAGACATATAGAGTGGAGCTATGGAGTGAAGCTTTGGTAAATCTACACTTTATAATGTCATTTCAAATAAAATATTGGGTCAGTATCAGCAGCATAGATTTTAAGGGCTTAGTTTATGATACTCAAAAGAATACATAAACATAAAGTACAAGAATCCCATCATCACAGACATTAGATGCCAAAAGGAAGGGAATAAGCCTTTAAGGAACTGGCTAGTCAACTTATTTACCTTTTCATGCAATATATATCCTCTTATGTCATTAGTCATCATCTCTTTTTCTTCTTTCAGTGAATCACCAAGTCATTACCTCAGCTGCCTCTTCAAAACTCTTTTCTAGTGCTTTTTTACAGCCAGATGTTCTCAAACAAAACCATTTTCCTTTTTCAAATGACTTGCTATCTCTCAATTTTCCTTTTTTTCTAGATCTCGCTGATCTAATTTCAGCAATTACAAATTCTCATGCATTTCTTAAGACAATAAACCAACATGGCTAAATAAAGAGCAATATACAACTGACTCAGTGTCAGAATGAGTGGCTAACTGGATATTGTATCATACTTACCTTCTATTCGTATCACCTATTCTTATCTGGGCTCCGTATGGAAAGATTTTCTTCACAGTTCCTTCTAAAAGAGTTCCCTGTTTAAGGTTTAAAATAGCCTGTAACAATATATGGCAAAGTAAGCAAGGTTTTCTTTTCTCCAGGAGAACTGTAACTGTGAACAAAAAATTCATAATACAAATACAATTTGCAAAATGCCACTTTAAAACTGACCCAAGCTTCTCTTTCACTCAATATCAAGTCATTATTAGCCTCATTTATTCGAGTAATCTGCACATATATTCGCCGCCCCACCTACACCATGAACAAACCATCAATGAATAAGAAGCATACATTGAGATAAATAAAACAAATTAGAAAAATACAAAGAAGGTAAAATCTTATCTAATTTAGCAACATTTTATCACTTTATTTCAGTTTGTCAAACTGCAATTATTCATCATGGTTTGTTCAAGTAATCCCGTCCACCACCACCATATGCTCAAAAAGAATGCAGATTGCACAAATGCAGCACAAAATAATTAATATATCCAGTGTGTATGTGTAGAACCTATAAAGAGGACTAAGGAGCTTTGCGTGTGCAAGATGATTTTCACGTACAGGAAATTAAGTGAATGCATTAGTTAAAAGAGGTGATCTTTTAACAGATAATTAATTATTAAAAACAATAAAGAGAGGAAACTTACTCAACAAATAGTACACAGAAGTAACCGAAAAAAAATAATTAAACAATCAAGTAAAGGTGATCAGACGAAACATGATTGGTCTGACATAGTTTACAGGTGCATTACTTGGCGAAAAAAAATATGTAGGGATAAATTCAATTCCTCTCCATCACTATCTCTCTTTCTTCCTATTCTTTTTGATTGGTAAGTTTTGAATCTAAGATGCATACCCGCTAACTCCTTTGCAACATAGCTAATGCCCAAAGGTACATACCCTGTATAGAAACCGGGGAAAAAAAAATCCTTTTTTCCTTACTTTCACCAACAAAAAAGCAGTGTTGCACTGATAAGAATGCCTCAACAAATCACTCACTGTTGGAAATGTATATTGTATTACAGACTCAGAGCATGATATTTTACAAGTGCTTCTCCCTCTAATTTGTTCATTGAATACTAGCCAATTCAAGAGTTAGTCTTCAATAACCAGGGGCACAAACTAAAAAATGAAGTCTAGCTTGAATACAACCAATCTTTTTATCAGGTTTTAAACAATATAACATATGACAGTGTAAGTATAACATATAACAGTGTAAGTGTCAGCAGGAAATTGTGAATTTAACACATATGTCAAGTATTATTCACGGATAAATGCCATAAAAAGACACACGATAGTAATCGGTACTCATGGGTAAAAGCCAGACATGTGTCAAAACAAAAATCATGATCAATTAAGGATCTTACAGCCGCATAATGCAAAAGTCTAAACAAGTTTTAACCTACATTTTCTTTCAACTCAGTGAAGTTGTTCACTCTATTCAACAACTCAGCTTTGGGAAGGAATGCCCGCAAACCCTGCAAAACCAAATTTGAAACTGATCAAAACTAAAGATACACGTACATGATAATCAACCAAATAAACAACAAACCTCAATCCTTGTAAGAAGGCCACCAGTATTCCATTCTGTAATTTTAACCTCGATTGGTTCATTGAGTTGTTTTATCTGTCCAAGATGTGGTAAATTGATCAAAAATATGCAATAAACCAACAGTTTACAAGACATCCTAGCATTGACCAGAAGTTAAATGCATGCAATTAAAAGTTGCAAAGACAAAATAAATTAATTAAGAAAGCTCATTATCATAAATTTCAACTTTTGCAAATGAATCAAAAGTGTCTTGTGTTTTAAACGAACTTATCTTGAAATGCATAGTACAATTCAAACCATAATAATACAACACATATCTAGTAGGCGTGCAATAACAAGTCCTTCAGCGAGCTTATAAATTCTGCACCAAACTTACAAATCTGCCACACTATAAGAACAAGTGAGAAAAGAACCTGCCTCACTCGGTGCCATGCCATCTTTCGAATTAGCCGCCTAGTTGAAAGCAATGGCCTACCACTTAGAGTCCTCCCAAGAACTTCAGCAAACAAAACAGTTCCAGTCTCCACAACAGGTCTTCCTGGGCCCGAGGCCCCGCTCATTGTATCATCATCCTTAACAATTCCCATCTTCCCTTTAACCATAAACTCCTCAGCATCCTTCTTTAAATCACACAACAAATACTCCATCTCTTTGTCATATAAAGGCAACACTTCCTTCGTCAACATGGTGCCCAACAAGTCTGCCCCAACGTTCACATCAAGCTTATTCTCATTGCCAGAAACCACAATACCAACCACAAAATCACCAGGTTTTGGCTCATAATATTCCACACTAACCTTCTTATCTTCCTCTGCCTTATTATTCACATCAATATTCTTACTTGAAATCCTGAAGTCTCTTTGCTCTTCTTCTATTTCTTCCACTGAATCTCTAGGCTTAAAGAACTTCAAAAAAGGAGCTAAAGCCTCTTCTTTATTGGGTTTTTCAGATCCTTTATCAACTTCCAAAGCAACCCCATTGCTTATAGGCACCAAATTAGGCTTATTTAGAAGCCCAAGCATTTCATTTTCATCAACTCCTTCATTTTCAACCGTTTCAGGCAATTGGGCACCCGAAAAATCGTCAAAAAAATCATTTTGAGAGCAAAACACCATCTGCGCACTCTTCAAAAAGGGAAAAATAGCAGCAAGCGCAAGGGTTTTAGGTGACCCGAGAGTAGAAAACGATGGAGATTTCCTAGTTTTCTGTAGTGCGTTTTTTGTATTGGCACTTTGTACAAAACTAAAAGAGTTCAGTGGTGGTGATGAAGAGCTAAGAAGATTGAGAGCGAAAGACTTACAAGGTTGAACCAGAGTTAGCATCTTCCCTCTTATCCTTGAAATGCTTCCAGTGTCTCGTTCGAGGTAGACTTTTTTTTTATTAATTTGTTTGGGTTTCTAGGGCTTTGGTTTTGGCCCAGTTGTTAAGCCCACCTCGGTCGATTATTTCTTTTAAATTTGAACAAACATAGCCTTGTCCAAGACTCCAAGCACCGGGATTTTCTCCAATCCTTACATCGGTTTTTCATTTTTAATATTACAAGAAACAAATTAAATCCGTTTAAGCCGAATTGATTTTACCACTTAAACCAAACTAACATCCACCCAATTCCTGTTCAGATTTAACCCCAAAATGAGTGGATACAACTCAAAATTAGAATGAGACTCGCAGTGAGGTGCGATTGAACTCTAATTATGAGCATGGAAAATTCCTAAAAATAAAAATTTGGCCCACCACCCAAAGTTATTTAAAATCTCGTAAAAATAAATAAATAATTAAATATCCAAATATTTTATGCATCGTAACACTTTTCTTCAATATTTTCTTAACAAAATTATTGAAATACTTAATGTTATCTTAAAGAATTTTACGTATTATTTTATTTATTATATAATTTATATAATTATTTTAAATATATATTTAAAGTATACATTTTTTAAAATTTAAAAAGTTCAATTACATATAAATTATCATGAATAAATTATTTTTTCACACAATCTAAGGTAATATCCATATATTAAAATATTCTCAATTAGTTTATTAAAAACGTATTCAATTTTAAATAATATATAAGTAAATTTTTATAATTACATAGTATTACTTTTTTATTTATTCGTTAATTATTTTTAAAAATTTAAAAATATAATTATTATTAAACAGCTATTTTTATATAATAAAATTTTAAATTATCAAATAAATACGACTAATTATATAACTTGTGATAAATATAAATTATAAATTAATAGATATATGTAACATATAAAAGATTTATTTACAATTAGAATGATAACAATAACTATAATTTCAATAAGATGATGATGTTGAATTTATAACAATAAACATTATCGAGTATAAATTAATTTTTAAATAAAATAAAATAATATTATATCGATAATTCTAAATTAATATTTTAAATTGATATAATAATGATAATTATTATTATTATTAAATCAATATAGTAGTTAAATATTTAAAATAATTAGTTAATTAAAAATATATTAAATTATTAAAAATAAAAATGATGATAAAATATATAAATAGAAGATGAAATTAGAAGCTAATCGTACGGAGGGAATGGAATAAGGATTGTTCGCCGGTGAAGGGTCCTCAGCTTCCAAGCAAATCCTCTCGAGGGAGGATTTTATCGCAAGTCAATTTTAAAAAGACCATGTTTCCGTCTATCTGTAGAGCCGAAGACCGATCTCAGGCCTTAAGGAACCCATCAAATATGTGGCAGGCAAGTTTGCCACGTGTCACAATCTAACTGTTATCTAACAAAAATTAGATAGTAAGAAAAACGTATCACCACCGATGGAAAATCCAAACATTCAGTTTCGGATTCAGATTTCGCCAAGACGACTTTCGATGTTCATTCTCAAAGTAGAGCATCTCTTCTGTACTAATCGACATACATATATTAATGGATGATCGTTTGTTTGACGAAATTTGATTATTGATTGCTTCATCTGAACAGCAATGGAGAGCTGCAACTTTTGGAGTGTACGGCTATCTCAATTTCACCAAAAAGGGTTTCCTGTAAGCACAATTCTTGATTTTCTTCCTCTGGGCATTGTGGAAATTTAAAAAGAAATAAAATTATGCAAATGATGTATAAAGGCGCTGCATTTATTTGTGTTCAATCAGCTTTAGACGATTATACTTTGAAGTTATTTTAACATTCTTGATTATGCTCAAAAAGAGAATCATTTGCATTTCAATGTGTTATATAAAACTATTAAGTGTTAATTTTCTTACTCAGAGAAACCCTGGAAGGAATAAAATGGTCAAGCCCGAGCAAAATTCCTGTTTTACAAGAAAACTCAAGGGTTTCAGAAATTGAGAAAAATAATAGGTGCAAAAGACTTGATAAGAAATGATAATCATTGGCATTGCACTATGGATTTACTGGAAAACATTACTGTGAAAAGATGAATTAGTGGGAACATTCGCTTTAGTCACTATGGATATATATATTAATTATTTGTTTGGTTTACAGGGAACACTCCACAAATTTCAAACCAGAAGATATGCAAACACGCATAGATGGGAAAAATTGCATAGTTACAGGAGCGAATTCTGGCATTGGTTATGCCACTACTGAGGGACTTGCTTCTCGGTATTGTTAATCTCTTATGTTCTGCTGATTGCTTGATTTATGGAGTTAAATAATACAGGTTGTTTTTAAGTGAACTTTGTTTCTTTTGGCTGGCATATGTTGTTGAATGTATCCTCAGTGGGGCAAATGTCTATATGGTTTGTCGAAGCAAGGAGAAAGGAGAAGTTGCTCTTTCTGCAATTCGGTCTAAAACAGGCAATCCAAATGTTCATTTGGAGGTATTTTTCTCCCCGTGTTTCACTTCTCCATTTGTTCTTTGATGAACCTCTTTAATGTGATAATGGGCTGCAAATTTTTGCATTATTTTGGTCCTAGATTGCTCATTAAATTTAGCTTGCAGGTGTGTGATCTTTCATCTGTTGCTGAGATTAAATCTTTTGCATCCAGGTTTTCGTCAAAGGATATTCCGGTTCATGTTTTGGTGAAGTTTCCTTCTCTTTTTGCGATAAATTATCTCTGAAATTCATTGCCCACATGATCAAACAACCAATTTAAATTTCTTTGTCAAAGGATAGATACGTAACTCTTACAAGCTCAGATGATTCATTCACTCCAGTCACCAAGAGCTTCTCTTTTCTCTTAATTTTATAATGGATACATTGTGCTTTGTCACTGTAATTTTTTGCCTTTTTCTAGCAATATTTTGCTACAAACCATACTTCTGAAAAAAGTTTGCATTAGGTCTTGCTTTTTCTAGTGGAATTTACTGATTTGTTTTATTCAGGGGTGATGGATTATCAACCCTTTATTTGATGAAACTGCCCTTGGAGGTATACATATAAGTTGCAACTAATGGCTGTTGTTGGGTTTCAGTGTGAAACTAATGAAAAATCTGTTTTTGCTGTAATTTTCCGCCTTTAGGTTAACAATGCTGGATTGCTTGAGCATAACCGAGCAACCACATCCGAAGGGTACACATCAACTCTTGATAATTTGTGTTCAACACCACATATGTTACCTTTGTTTTGCAATCACAGAAAATTCATGTTCTTACATTTTAATTTCTGTGAAACTCCAGATTCGAGTTGAGTTTTGCTGTAAATGTATTGGGCACATATGTCACGACAGAATTACTGGTTCCTTTACTGGAGAAAGCTGCACCTGACGCACGAGTGATCACAGTTTCTTCTGGGGGAATGTATACATCTCCCTTGACTGCCGATCTAGAGGTAACTGTCTCTATGAACTTAATGGAAGCCTCAATTAAATAACT
The DNA here is from genome assembly GCA_019650275.1 of Xylocarpus granatum. Classification (NCBI taxonomy): domain Eukaryota; kingdom Viridiplantae; phylum Streptophyta; class Magnoliopsida; order Sapindales; family Meliaceae; genus Xylocarpus; species Xylocarpus granatum. The sequence continues at coordinate 77,740 of BNST01002277.1, read as the reverse complement.
GATAATTATGGATCTCCCAAATAAATGCAGTTTAAAGATGGAAAATTTGATGGGGTGGAACAATATGCTCGCAACAAGCGAGTTCAGGTCAGTTACTTTGATTATTGAGGATAAACAAAAGGTTTTTTTTGGATTTCATCAACCAGAAATCAAAAAACAATTTACTGAATTCTTGTTAATGGTGTAAACTTTAACCTTCACTTTCGACTTTGTAATTTGAGCATAATAAATTAATGCAATGAAAGAGAAAGATGCAGAATTTTGATTTACAAAAATCAATTTTAATTAGTTTGATTGGAAGTAGTCTGTGAATCTTGCTGTCTAATATTGTGATGATGGATCAATTTTTTATTTCTTGAAAAAAAATCCTTGCCAGTAATTAGTGCTTCAACTTTCCGCTTTTGCGTAGGCTTTTCCTCCTATATTTTTATTACATATACAGAAAAAGTGGAGAATATTCTATTTTCCTCTTCCTTCAATACACAAACTACCATGATCTTAGCAGTTTGGTTGTAAGAGTACAACAACTCAAATTCGTACCATGATCCCTTAATCAATTATAGTCTCACCTAAGTAAATGCTTCTTATGTGTGTTCTCCTCCTATATTAGGTAGCACTAACAGAAAAGTGGTCAGAAATGTACAAGGAGAAAGGGATCGGGTTCTATTCAATGCATCCTGGCTGGGCTGATACACCTGGAGTGGCCAAAAGTTTGCCTACTTTCAGCGAAAGGTGCCGCTCTTTCTGCTGGAAGTCCAGTCACTCTTTGAAACTTTAATTCCTCCCTTTATATGCGACTCTTTATTGAGCCTGCAAAATATATTTCAGGTTTTCGGGGAAACTTCGAACAAGTGAGGATGGTGCAGACACTGTCATTTGGTTGGCTTTACATCCGAAAGAAAAACTGGTATCAGGTTCTTTTTATTTTGATAGAGCCGAAGCATCCAAGCACCTAATGTTTGCTGCTACTGCTGGTTCTCATGCAAGAATTGACTCCATTGTTAACATTCTTCATTCTATGTCCAACCTATGTCAGCCAAACAGCCCGGGTTGACAATGCCCTCGACATCAGACACTGTCCAACCTCCAAGACTGGTCCTGTCAATAGATGCTACACGATACCTCAAGTTTCCGTAGACATTTGAAATTGTATCTTTTCACATACCATACCGAGTATAAAGTTGAAGATTGTAGCGTGGACAAAGGTGTGTTAGGGAAAAACAGTTCATTAGAGAAATAATGACCAAAAACAAGAAGGAATATTATGTGAAAGGCTACATCAATTTCTTCTATTCTGTGTGGGGATTGCCTAGTTTTGAATTTGTAACTTCCTTCTTTTCAATTGGATGATACTGCTCAAATGTTAAATTTTTTTTTGTTGGCAGATGGCGTTGAATTAACAAGAGGATTCATGTTTAGATTGACAATTTGTTATAATTCACAAGACAATACAATTTTTGTACTCATTTTTTCGGATTGAATCACATGATTATGTAATACCAAGGAACATTTTCAATATTTCAAGAAATGTTTTCCAATAGAAATAAAGAAAAGAAGAATGATAATATTTCTATTCTAATTAGAGATTCTATTCTTAAGCTTATCCGATGTTACATAACTATTGTAGTTTAATGGCTAATATGCAAGCAAACAACTGAGCTCTACAAAAAGGTTTTTGGTATGACAAATTTGAGTAGATAAAGGATAAGGATATGATTGGAATATCTTTGCTAAATTGTTTGATGAAATGTTGCCAGAAGAATTGGAGGAAAATTTTTGGGGAGAATCTTGAATCAGAAGAATGAAATGTCAAACAAATGAGAAGAAAGTGAAACTTACAATTATAAATATCTATCTCTTCATCCATCATTATATTGCCACATCGAAGATCACTGTGGCAAAACCCGATTTCTTGATGGTCATGTGGCATCTCTTTATCTAGCATACTGATTTCCTCCTCAGATAATCTAAGCAGAATTCCTTGGCATTAGATGTCTTCAACTCTAGATGGTATGCTCTAAGATTTTTTTCCAAACATGTGTCTGCCATGAGAGCAGATATTTCGGGGTCACGAAGGTCTGCAGACGATAGCGTCGGATTTCCAACAAAAAGGAAAAAGTTAATTTGTAAGTAACTATAAGCAAATCTTGGTGTCTGAATGCCCACAATAACATGAAGTCCTCTGCAGTGTTTTCCTTGAAGCTCGCATGTCAGCTTCAGTCCACAGAAAACCGAAATCTCTGTTTTTCATATTTATTCAGAATCAAAGCAAACGTGTGAAAAATGCAGACTAAAATTATGCTGACAGGGTAGCTATGATTTGAATCATACACACTACAAAAAATGATGAGCTTTTTCTTCGTTTTCACAATTTCCGATGGAGAAGGAGAATTAGGAGTGCAGGATCTGTATTTAACTTGTTATGGCACCAAGATGCATATCAAATTTCATTACACAAAAAAATTCAAGTTCAGCAAAATCATTTAAAACAGTAAAAGAAGAATCAGAACAAATTCCGTAACATGTATGCGAGAAACTCTGTATTCCACCACAAATAACAAGCGAAGAAATATCAGTTCACTGTTTGACAGATGATCAAAATTTCTCGGCACTGACTCTTCATCACTCACTTAATCAATCACTTGCAATTTCAAAATCATGGTTTACTCAAATATAGTCATCGGTACCAGTTGATCAGATATCCTTGGATTTTCACGACTTAAAATTATCTACAGAGAACAAATGCATAAACTTAAGTAATACACCCTGGCATGAAAGAATTCCTCAACTCTTCCATCAGAGAACCGCCCAAGAAGCCTTGGCGACTGGGCCATGCTTTGACATGCACTCGAAAGTTCTGATTTCCTTATCCTCATCCCTATTGAAGAAAACCTCGACGCCTTCCCCATAAATGCGAAGCAGAACTTTTCTAACAAGACCATCATTTTTTTGTAGGCCAACTTATCTGAAAACCTCATTTGTCATAGCTCCTTTTAGTGGGATCACCTGCAATGCGTCCGAATCATCGATAACGCCTCCCCAGTCAGAAGCTACAGATTGAAGAATTTTCTTCAGTTCTTCTCGTGAAGTACTTGGTATCAATTCATTTATCTTTATAGCCATTCTTGAATGAGAGTGGATAGGTAATTGTAAGAAAACTTGACCCGAAACAAAGGAAAAAATTATTCAACGACCCCAAGAATTCTCAAGCTTAGATCATGCTACTACTGAGTCAAGATCATCCAAATACATTGTTGCGATCAAATCAACATGTGTCACTCAAGCAACATGCAAAGCAGAACCATATAAAAGAAACACATATGAATCACGTTGAGATCAACCTTAGGCTATGACTAAAGGGAATTTGCAAAAGCAAAACTTGGAAGAATTAGAGAAACCCATATGAGATATGGCATCAGAGATTGGAAGGATGGAAGAAATTTAACAGAAAGGATACAATAATTGAAGAAAAAGAACAAAGACAAGACTCTCACCTAAGAAGAAATAAAGAACTGTAACAGGAAAGCTGCAGTCTGGCAGGTAATGCCAAAACTCATAATCTTGAAGTCAGAAAAGAAATGAAATATATATAGAAGAATCCACAGACCCATAAATTATATGCTGGTTTAATTAATTAATTAGATAATAATAATTAGAATTACCGAGCTTTCGACATTTTACAAGTTTTCGATTCTGTAAAAAGAGAGTATTTGCCTTGCCTGGCTTTCTCTGCTAAGTGACATCCCCCGCCTTTCTTATTGGACGGCGTCTGTAATTTCTGATTATAGTGACGGGATGGTATTTGTGTGAGGGAAAATCGATCAATCATCAGTTGACACACGGACTAAGATGCAGAAAGTTGAGATTCAAGAGTCAGAATTGAATCTACCGGAGATTCTGCAAGAAGAAGATAAGTACAGTTAGAAAATTTGGGCCGCTTTGAGACGAGGAAAGTAAAAATTAAAAAAAAACAAAAGAAAAACTGAACGGTCAAAGTCTATGAGCCAATTGGGAGTTGGCAGGTGAACTGTAATTTTTTTTTCTTTTCTTGTGGCCATCATAACCAGACAAGCATTGCCAAAGTCTAGGATAAACAGCGTGAAAATAGAACGAGGGAGGGAGAATAAGTTGTATTCAAACTAGATTTTAATTTTTGGTTGGACGTGGTTGGGCTTAGAGCATGGCAAGCCAGCATTGTCCGCAAACATCTTTGAAAATAATTTATTACAGTCAAAATTATTATTTAAAAAAAAGCATAAATTTAACCACAAAAATAATAGCACAACGTGTCATTACTTGTATTAATTAATAATATTATTAAAATATTTTAATTTTATTATTTAAAATACTTTTAAATTTTAAAAATTTAATATAAATTATTAAAATTAAAAAAATTTTGTATTAAAATAACATAAAAAAATGCACCATTCTATTAAAATGATAACAAAATAATTTTAAAAGAAATATCTCGTAAAATCATTAAAAAGAATAATGAAGATGCACTGTAGAACCTTGCCCTTGTGGAATTGGAATTTAAGATCCTTTCTCGTAGATATTATTCATCGATTGGAATCTTCAGTCTTTTAAAATTTTCTAGTTGTCAACAATGGCAGCTCATCGGTAACATGGCTCGTTACCATTAGCTGCTCCTAGTAATGGGTGCGTCATGAAAATAGATTCCCATGTCTCTATCGATTCCAACTGATTGATGAAAATTATTCTACATGTCATAGTTGATAACGATTCTTCTTTCTTGCTGAATTTGTATGCTGCAGCAATTCGCTTTAAAGTAGAGCAGATGCTGTATTTACAAGCTCAGTTCTCTCTTAAGATTTTTTTCCTGAGATTTTCTCAGCTGCCAAACACCTTCTCTTGTTTGCTTAAAATCTTCATGTAATTATTACGCAAGGCATGACGGTTCATGAAATTGTCTTTGATTTAGACATTACAACATCGTATTCAAGAAATACAGACAAATATTTACCATTCCAATTAATTCAAGGGCTAAATTAAATTAAATTAAATAATTTTCAAAATTATTTGATACCCCAACTTAACCATCAATTAAGTAATAATATATGATCCCAAAATGAATAATTTAAATTAAAATATTTTTCCAATCCATGACATGGAGCAAAGACCTAAAACATGATGATGTCAATGGCCATCAAAATTTTGAGCAACAAAATTGACGCTACCTACGAGTCAATATCATTCCTTATTTATAGTGGTCTCCCTCGAAAAGCAATAGCAATAAGCAAAAGCAGGAAAGAGAAATATAATTTTAATAGAGCATGGCAAAGATCTTCCTGCTGTTTTCTATAATTCTCAATCTCTTCTTCGTCATTAATTATCTGAACGTGGGCAGTGATGATTATTGGAAGAATCGTCTGAGTTGGACCAGAAGAGCCGCTGAAGAAGCTGAAGCTGTGGCTGCAATTTCGTGCTCCGGCCACGGAAGAGCTTACTTGGATGGAGCTTTTGTCGCCGGAAAACAGCCTGTTTGTGAGTGTAACTCTTGCTTTTCCGGCCCCGATTGCTCTCTGTTTTTGCATGGATGTGTTGCCGATGCTGATGGGTAATTAATTACAAAGCTCTCTCTCTCTCTGTTTATTTTGTTTACAAAAAAACACAAGGAATTAAAGCAGATGATTGCAGAAAGTTTATATAAATAAGATTAAGATATTTTAGGATATTAATCAATTGAGAGAAAGGTTTCGAACCCATAATTCCTTATTTTTGGGGATGAATTAGTGTTACTGCTATCTGCCTTTCTGTTTGTTCGTTTGTACTGAAAAGAGAAATGATGTCCTACCCATGATTAGGATTAGTAATAAATTAATAAAAAATAAATGTTAAAGTACTTTTATTTATCTTGGGAATAAAATTTTTAAAATAAAATAAAATTAAAAATATTTTATTTTATTTTTAAAAAAATTAATATTTTATAATAATAATAATAATAATATTATCACGTTATTTTATACTAATAAAATTTGTATGTTAGATATTATTAAAAAAAATTTGATAAATAATAAAATAATATTTATTATTATTTTTATAAATTTGGTCAGTATGATCGTAAGATAAGCATTGAATTAATGTTGATATTTTTAAATTATTTTTTTACAAAATAATTTAATTAAAAATTTTATAAAATTTAATATATATTATTAATTTAATATTTTATTATACATCAAATAAAATATAAATTGGCCTTAGTGAGTGATGTAAGTGTAAAGATTGAAAATTATAGAGCACACACTGACTTTTCCTATCTGTGGGTCCAACCAAGAAGCAATTGTGGTTAAACATGTCACCATTGCCACTTAGGGGAAAGATATGCACACTAGACTTTTATTGATGATAATCATGATGATCTACTGGGGTGCAGGGCCATTAAATTCCTCAATTCTAAGATTCATATATAAACAGCCTCTCACTCCTGAAAAGAGGTAAATTCATACCAATTTAGCAGTGTAGATGTATATTGTCAACTTGATCAATTTTTGCAGGGGAGATCCATTATTCCTGGAACCATTCTGGCTAGAGAATGCAGAAAGAAGTGCAATCGTGGTAGCAGGATGGCACAGAATGAGCTACTCATACAAAGACAATTCTTTCATCTCCGAAGAGCTTGTAAATCACATCCGAAAAGTCCATCTCATTACAGGAAATGCAGTCACAGAAAACCGATTCATCGTTTTCGGCACCGGTTCAACCCAACTCCTCAATGCCGCCGTTCATGCTCTCTCCTCCACCGATAACTCCTCCTCCTCCCCTGCACGGGTTGTAGCTTCGATCCCTTTCTACCCTGTAAGTTTGCGAGATAACTAACTGTAACTATTCTTTTTTACAAGAGTCACAAACTGATATATTAGAAAAAAACAATTTAAGTTAGAGATTGGGATGTGTTTTTTCTTCCAGCTTTATGAAGTACAAACCGACTATTTTGAGTCAGTGGAATTTGAGTTTGAAGGAGATGCGAATGCGTGGAGGAACAGTTCAAATTCAAGCAGTATTATTGAGTTTGTAACAGCTCCAAACAATCCAGATGGACAATTGAACAAGCCAATTCTTAATGGCCCACATGTTAAAACTATTTATGATCATGCTTATTTTTGGCCACATTTCACTCCCATTGCAGCTCCTGCAGATAAAGATCTCTTGATTTTCACCATTTCTAAGCTCACCGGTCACGCTGGCTCTAGGTTCGGGTAATATTCTAACCATCCTTTTCTTTTGCAAGATTGGAGCATGTTAAAGAGATTGCCTTTGTTTTTGTTCTATCGGTATGCGTTAATGTAATATTTGACCTCTTAAATGCTAACTTTATTTTAATCAATTTATGTTTTAATTTTGGGTCTTCAAACTTCTGTCTAGATCTGTTGAGTCTACATGACCATAAAATCGAATCACATTTCACTTTAAACTCGGATTAAGTTTGTCATTAAATGCTATTATTGGATCATTACCAACCGTTTAATTTTTTTTGGGTTTGGTGGTACTAATGAAAATCTCTGCAGGTGGGCAGTGATAAAGAACGAACAAGTGTACCGAAGAATGATGGAATATATGCAAATAAACACCATGGGAGTTTCTCGGGACACTCAGTTGAGAGCTTTGAAGCTGCTGCAAGTAGTGATGGAAGATGGAGGAAGGAAAATATTTGAATTTGGATTCAAGAATATGAGGAATCGTTGGGAAAATTTGACCAGGATCATATCATTATCGAACAGATTTTCTCTTCAGGAAATTTCACCTCAGTATTGTACCTACTTTGAGAAAATCAGACCGCCTTCTCCAGGTACGTAGTTCTCCCAATCATCTTTTAAAATACGAATTTACAAGATTGTTAAGTAGGAAGTTAACAACTATGACATGCAGCTTACGCATGGCTAAAATGTGAGAGGGAAGAAGATAAAAATTGTTACGAAGTTCTCAAAGCTGCTAAGATCATCGGTCGTGAAGGCCCCCGGTTCGGAGCAGAAGGACGTTTTGTTCGTCTCAGCCTTCTGAGAGGACAAGATGATTTTGACATGCTTCTGCATCGACTCAACAAATTAATCTCCAAGGAAAGTATCAAAATATCAGACGATTACATCAAAACTTTGTGAAGAATGTGATCAATTATCTGTTGATTACTTGAAACTGTTTCTTAGAACTTTGCATTTAAACTAATGAAATCTATTCATAAGTTGCATGCATCCGTCCGTTGTATTGAAGACTTTCTTGCTCATTAGAAGCTTGAAACTTCAAACGATAACATTTGGAAAGGGAAAAGAGGCCACGACTATGACCGATATACATATTTAATTTGTTGATACCCGTTACTAGGTATTTTATTTTTTCGTTCATACATCATTTTGTATGTAATTGTTCACAAACTATAAAATTGCATAGTTACAATATCAAATAAACTTTATATGCAGAAAGAGGAAGATGGGTATGGATTTAGGTATGAATATCAATATTTTTTCGTATCCACTCATTACTCCTTGTAAGCCCTTATAAAATTAGAATTCCACGCATTAATCTCATTGTACTGGTGAAACTTATAAGAATCAGTTTTTCTTCTACATGATATATCTACCTTTTTTCTTCAGATATTCCCTATTATAGTTTTGATGGCGCATTCATTTTCTCAAAGGTACATGACAAGGAAGCGTATTGATGAATTTCTTGCCTTTCACCTTTTATTACATTACAAATTCTAGTTCTCTAACTGAGGACTGGACTTGAGTGCTGCCAAGTCTTTAATGTTAGGACGATGCTTAGGACTTTAACTATACCTATAAATAAAATTTAAAAATAATTATTAAGTTTATAGGTGATTTAACCTTACATAATTAGATGGTATTGTTAACCATACAAATAACAATAAAAATATTATAAAAATTGAAGGTTTAATGTTTTACAATACTTAAGTAGTTATATTTATTATGTAATCGTAACAAATAAAAATAAGATGTTCAAATTTTATTATATTTAAGCGACTATATTTATCATATAATAATAGTAAATAATAAAAGATGAAAATAAATAAGATTTAAATTTATAAAAAAAAATTTTAAATTAATTAAATTAAAAATTATAAATAAAGATATAGATATTTAGTACGAAAAGAAAAAATTATATTCTCTCTTTAAATAGAGTATTTTAAGATGAACTAAGAAGTTATGAGACACAGAGGAATTAAAAATGATTAAATTGTGATGCAAAAACAGAAGTGAGGAAGCTTCTATTTATAGGAGGAGATGGGGATGCGGTCTTTTTGCCCAATCAAATTTCCACAGCCGCAATTGTGTCCAATTGAATGCACTTGAAAGTTCATTTTGCAATTTAAATTGAATGCTTCAAGTTCATCCACAACCCAATTGACCAATCAACATTTGAGGGGAATTCCTTATGTGGTCCAGCCACAGGTGATTAGGATTTCGTCAAGTTGTTCAACTGATTGGATTGATTTCAATTTCCTTTTTCCTTTGTGAAACACTTTTCGCTGCAGATTTATCTCTAAGATGTTGCCTGACAAACAATATACTGAAGATAATATTGAACGGTGCCTGGTCATGATAACATGAGAGGTCTTTCCGTGGCAACATTTTGCCATCGTCTTTGCCAAGGAAACACTACACAAGCAATAAAGTTTCCTTCCTTCAATAAGTTACCAACATTGCATAGATCATCTAAGTGTGGTCTAACCATGAACTTTGCCTTTCACAGAAAAAAAAATCTTGAATCTGGGAATCACAAAGGAAGTATTGCATGCCATCTAATGGTCTACTAGCTGGGCAATAGATGCTGATCATTGCTCAGATCAACTTGCCGTTATTGGTAGCAGATTTCAGTTAGAATTAATGTGATCTCGTGGAGCTTATGTTTATTCAAATGCTTTTTGATTTGTTTGTTTGTTTGCAAGCTCAACATTTCCCTAGATGGAATTTTTTCTTCCTCTCTTTAACTTTATCAATTAACCATATCCATGCATTTTCTGCAGTGAGAAAGAATGTGGTGGGCTTCGAGGCGGATTTGAAGACTTTGTGAGGAATATGAAAGCTATCGAAAGGGCAGCGTTAGGATTTATGCGCAAGCAGATCATTGACGTAGGCAGACTGATGCGAATGACGGAACGAAGGTTAGAATCAGAACTTGTTAAGTGTGTTCCACCAAGCATCTCGCCGGAAAACCATTTGCTAATTGTCAAACATGCACTCACTCCTAAGATGCCATCATTCTCTTGCTCCATTTGTTTTTGTGGTTGCTAGATTTAGCAGTTCTGCACAAGTTTACAGGTTTGCAGAATTATGTTGTCATTATTGACACTTACATTCAGGTGGGAAATGTAGTGAAGACCGGAGTCTCTCTAACCTTGTTAATCGAGTAAACACAGCTGGCTTTACTGATGTTGCTGATTAATATTGCAGAGAATAATTTTGGCATTTGCACAAAATATTCCCATTTGATGAACTTGTTATATTTCTTCCTTGTTTTATTCATTTTCTTAGGTGTCATTTACACTAGTGACTTCACTTTTCATTATCAAATAATAAGTCTTTAACAATTTGTTTAAGAAAACAAAGAGAAATTCAGATATCTAAAATGGTGAAGTGAGTCCCCCGGCAGTATGATCGTAATTGTTTGATCATATATGCTAAGAAAGACCTCTCTTAAAAACTGATACTTCATCATATAATACTTGCTCAAGAATAGTAATTGGATTAACCAGGTCAAAAATTGGCCATAGATTCCAGTCTGAACAAATTAAACAAGGAATCCATTGTGAAAATAAAACAAAACAAGCACAAGGAATCAATAGGTGTGGAAAAAATATGCAAGTTTTTTTTTAATGGTACATAATATACAATTAGGTTTCACATAAATGATAGTGAAACCTCCATATCATACCATAACTGACCTTTTAGGCGACTGTCTTTGCTTTCCAAGGGTGAATTTCTGTCTCCTCTTCAATAATAAGCAAAGGAATGCTAAGATCACAATCAAAATAAAATAAACCTCCATGTGGAAACCCCAAAGAAACTCCAGCGGGAAGTTTTTTCCACCACAGTTGCAGTCACAGATGCTTCGTAGAATGTTCCCTGCAAGTGTGACATCTGGGTCGAGGATAAAATCTACAGTCGTGGCTTTTTCTTCCAACCAGATAGATGTAAATTTTGATTTGTGCCCAGGCATTGTGGCCATAACTGTAGTACATTATCAAGTCCATATTAGAAAGAATGATAGTCAATAAGAGCATTAGTATCATAGTATCAATTCTGCATGATTCATATTATGACGTATTGACATTTAAATTTTCATTTGGGAAAGCAAAGCTTCAATCAGGAACTTTTCAATTAGCATACATCAACCTCTCTTTCACTCAGGTGTACCATTCTGCTTTGGTTATTTTTACTTTCATGTCCTCAAAATTTCCACGCATGCCTTGAATTTTTCAGAATTGATGCCTGAGAAGGAATTTTAATTAATGCTAATAATGAATATCCAATACCTTCATATTTCTTGCCTGGTGCAAGCAAGCGATGGTAATCTGCAAATGCTGTACCAGCTTTAACCTATTGAACATAGTATACAAAGCATAAAAACACATGTTACAAGTAAGTCACTGATGCTAATGATGGATTTATACGTCAATAGTTACCCAAGGACTGACCCACTCGGAAGAATAATTACAAAAGAAAAGGATTATTCTACAAATTCAAATTCTGGAAAAGGAGAAACAAGAAACATAAAGAAACGTGCCTAACTAAATTTTCACTATCAATTTAGAAGAATTTTGATAAAGTATAATAAAATGAGTACAACATGGCATTAACACCTTTTCAGATGTAGAAATGAAAAGAAAAACAAAGAAAAAAAAATCTTTATCTTAAGCACATTCTATGAAATATATTTAATGTCATAATGCTTGGCAGTATCATTTCAATTCCAAATTCCATATCAACCACATTCTATTGATATCAAAAGAAAGGCTCGTTAAGGCTTGTACAATAAACATATACAAGATCTGACGGTCATTAGGAAACCCCTAATCTCGGAATCTATTTAGTTAAAATGAAAGAAACAAGCATATTTGTGCATACAGATATATATTATGCATCAGTGCATATAATTATGAACATACCGTGTAATTTATTCCCTTGATTGTGATTGAGCCAGGTAATGGCCTTTTACTGCCTGATGAAAAGATCCTTCCATGAACTCCAGTCTAAAAATGAACATGCCATATGGATAAATGATTTCACATTCAGTAAATTGTCAAAACACGTGTTGTGGCTTATATTAGAAATTTGAGATTATGGTCCTCTAAGCATCCTATAAAATAAATGCCAGAACTATATTTTCAAGAAAAACCACAGTAATTTATAGTTACAAGCAAGATTCCTTTTACAACAGAAACAAATGTAAATCCACCATAGTAATTACTTTATGGAAAGCCTAGAATGTAATTGCTCGAATTAAAAGAGTGAGAGAGATCACAGAACTCCCTATGAGAAACAATATACAGCCAAAGCATTACCTTCACAAGGCTTGCAACCAGATTTAGCATGCTCATTTTGTTGTATTCCCAAATAGTAGGAAGCTGCATGCAAAGAAGAAAATAGATTAAAGTGAGATGACTTCAAGTAACAATGTGAAAGTAAAATTATCATGCCAACTAGAAGAATCTAAGTATGATAACCTGTAAACAGGTAAGAAAAATAAGACAGTCGAAGCAAAAGATTCAAGTAACTATTAAATACAAAAAAAGATATATATAATAAATAGATAAATAAATAATCCAACTTTAATGCCAAATTTGAATAGAAATAATGATGAACTATTCAGAACAAGCATAAGTTATTATATGTTAAAATTAGGATGTAAATATATGTTTGTATATTTAAAAGTATAAAATAGTGCGAAGAAGATGACTGTACTGTGTAACTCTTAAAAGCTTTGTAATTGGAACGGCTCTAATCCATTGGAATTTTATTTGTCAACTCCAAATTCTAATCTTATCATGCACATATGACACGGACAAGATGACAGAATTTGTTTCATTGTCTCCTACAAATCTTCACAAAAATAATACAGATAGAAAACAGAGAATCTATTGACACTAAGCACAATTCTTCATCCAAGCTGAAATTGACTGGTGACTAGGAGCTGGTAAAACAGATATCTAACCTCATCAGCGTTAGGCCATTTGTTGTCACTAATCTCCAAGGTCAATTCAAAACAGCCACCATGAATATAATTCCAATCTTGCATGCCACCATATACGGGATACCTGCAGCAGGGGTTATGCCTGAACTTTAAGCAAAAATAAATAAATAATTTAATAAATGACAGGATGGTAGAGAGAGAACTCTTAAATCTGATTAGTAAGTTATATGACTGACAAACTTAGCATGAAGTGCATGTCAATCCACATCTGCTATAAACCTAGATAAGAAAATATTTTTCATTCATACCAAGAAGCTCCATTTATAATCCCTCCTTGAAATTCCGTGCTCAAAGACATGTTGTGGTGGGAGCGACTATATATGCTTGCCAGAAGCTGGAATGTTTCATCATCAGGACAGCCATAATAATATCTCCTGAAATTGGTTCACATTAAGCAACAAAACGAGTTAAAAAGGAATAAGTAAAACAATCTTCAGTAAAATACACCAAGAGGATGTCTTCCAAGTTAATCTGCAAAAACAGTTTTCATCCAAAAACTATTTTAAAATTTATACAGCAAGGAGATGCATATAAGGATTTGTGTTTCAATACACAAACAGTTCGAATAGGGCCAGTAATTGGTGCCATTTATTTCACACTAGAGAACATCAAAAAGCCGAAATTTCAGGATTGCAGAAATGAGAACACTAGAATCCCTAAACAATGGACAGAAGATTATATTATGGGCAAAAGCTAAGCTACGACACAATAAGCCACAGAGTCTTCGACATGGACAAATAAGAAAATCGTTATTATGGAATGACTCAGACCACATTGTGGTGACATAATTAAAAAGCTAAGTTACAAATTAGCAATCTTTCCAAAATAAGGATCAGAAGCTGAAGTACTATAGCCAAATCAATGAAATGAAAACAGCAATTTGATAGTATTGAATAATTTTGACTAAGCAAGGCCTAAGCAATGGTAACCCAAGCAACCGTAGATATATAAGCTCATGGGTTTATAACAGACAAAAGAGTAACAAAGACCTGCATGAAGTAAACAGGAAATCAAGGACAATAAGGTAGGCGGCAGAAATTTTGAGTAATAAGTTAAAAGACTGAGCTTAAAATGTAGAATAATCACCTTCCATCTTTGGTGCCATCCCATGGATAATTTGCAACAAGTGCACCCTGTGAGCAACAAAAGACATTATCAAGTCCAATATCTCTACATTTTATGCAATTTTTCTGCAATAAAAAATATCTCTATAGCTGAATGCTTAACAACTCTCATATCAACACTCACGAGATAAGTTTACATCTCAGAGTCAGCTATATGATCAGTGTGAAACAAAGGTGCCAGCTAGCTAGCTCAGCCTGGGATGTTAAGCTTAGGCCATTGTAGATGGAGGCAAAAAGACCAAAAATTGAGATATCTTTTTCTGCAAGAATACTAGAATGCTTTGAAAGCTGTTTCAAGGCTATTTGAAAGACATTATTGACTAGTAGTATACCACTTTGTTGTGTAATCATATCTATCACCAATCTTTAAGATGAAATTTGTTAATTGAAAGATGGGCCTGAGCCTGTTATATGGACAATTTCAGAGTCCATTTTTAAAGAATTTTGAACAAAACCTAAGCCACTGCAATTGACCAATATTTACATTTTGCAGACTTGTTCATTTCAATCCTCCATCACGAATGCTCACTATAATGACCTTGTGAACCTGCCAACTTGGCAACATAGATTTTTTTATGAGTTCATGTGCAGCTTAGCTCTCCTATGGTTTATGAGTCATCTTGGGCATCCTTAGGTCCTAGTATTTTCTTCTCTTTTAATATAAGTAACTAAGAAGAAGGAGTGAAAAACAAGATAAAGAACAATGGAGACAAAGATGATTTTCTGATACTTGAGAATATTTTTGAGAGTGTTGTGCTCCTACTTAACTCAACAAAACAATTGTAAGTGTTAGGTAAACACCTACTTTTACTTAGTAGCTAATGTTTACCATTCTACTTGAAAGTGTTTCCATCCTATTCCAAACATACCCTTCAACTGGTTCTTTCACAATTTACTAAAACAGATATCTCAATGCAGGTTCTCCATTTCAGTGAGGGTTTTCAGTGAACAATCTTCTGAGTATTAGTAGGCCTTAAGGAATTAATACTGCTCAAAGGAACAACAGGCATGGTAGTAACATCAACAATCATGGGTACCCTTTTACAGGTTTAGAACTGAATAGGAGACCAACTATTACCCCATGCAAACTTGCCGATGCTGTAAAATGTATCTGTCGCAACCAAGTCATAATTGCTCTTGTTTCAGGTTGTTGTGTTTCCACATCATTATTCCTAGGAAAGAACTGAAGCATAATATTAGTCCTAACATTAGAGTAAACCAAACAAAATCTAGCTATCTCTTTCAACATTAGACAAAAAAGAGAGAACCAAATAAATTTAGCAAAGAAAAGTAGTCGTGAAACATCCCATCGAAGTATGATATGAATCTATCATTTGAACTAAATCTAGACTAGAAACTCAAATATAAAATATAGTTTTTTTTTATATGAAACAAGAAAAGTTATACTATAGAGTTAAAAGGATTCCTCATTGTAGAAAAAAAAATTCAACCAAATCAGATGAACACTAGTAGTGTAAGATATATTTCAATTTTTAAACAAATATTAAATAAAAAATACCAATAATACTCTCATGCTTCACAATATCCGAACTAAGTAACATTCAAATGTGGAATGAGTACACTTGAAATTTGAAAATATGTATTGTAACTGTGGATAATGGGAGTATTCTTTAAGATCTAATAAATTCATTTAAGAATGCAAAAATAAAATTTCAAGTGGATTCATTCATATTTTGTCACCATTCATGACTCCTAATTTGCAAAGCACGCACTTTACATTTATTTGAACTGAATTTGTCAGCTGAGATTTTGTAATGAAGTTCTGAGAAGTCACCTGGTCTGGAAAATCTCGATTTAGATCAATATTGTTTGCATTACCACGCCTCCTGAGGGCAAACCCATCAGGATTCATTGATGGTAGTAAATGAAGGTGAACATTTTCTACAATCAATTTAGCCTGTACAGACCAAAAAAAATTTTCCAGGATAAATGTTAGCCTTTTGACAAAACAGAAACTAAAAGTCTGTAAAACAATCATATGTGACAGATGAAATACTAATAAGTAGCTAGCAAGTAATCAACAGCTTTAAAACAAGAAAGCAATATAAAATGGCAACAAGTTGCAGCCAAGCTGCACAAAAACTATGAATATTATTAAGAAACATAACTACTTAAAAATTAACGAAGTTATTATGCAAAATAACGGCAGATAGAACACTTCATTTCCAGTTCAAAGAAGGAAAAAGAAGAAATAAAATCAACTCTAGTAAAAAAGACTACAGAAGTACCAAGGGATCCTGCATATGGTTATCACATATCCAGTTTGCAAGAATTATAAGAAGCTCACGTCCCACAGGTTCATCCCCATGCACATTTCCAATGAACTGCAATATCCAACATATCAGCATCAAGCATTACATATTACAAGCCACAAGTTTCTCAAAAACAGTTGATGGAAATATTAAATTATGACCATAAATGCTACAAAGTAGATAGCACTGCAGAAAAAAAAGAAACTAAAACAACAGTATACGAAAAGAAACTGTCCTTCTAATTGGCTAATTAGAATAGATATATTTTTGTTCTGCTGATATGTTTTACTTACTATGCTCATCATGTAGTTTTCCTTATAGGGCATTAACAGATCATTGCACATTTTAACTTTATTAACTTTTATAAAAAGTGAAAACTAGACACAGCAAATTTGTAAAGCATTGCCAAAGAGGTAAACCTTTAGGAAGAAAAGACAAATAATCCATTAGCACTTCAAATAGAAATCAAAAGAGAAAGAGTACAGAGAAAAAGAAACTACATACATGGTTTTCACATAAGACATGATACAATCAATTGAAAAGATTAGAAACAGAGCAAAATAGCCTCACGAAAGAAAGGCTGTGTACTTGATAAATATTGATCAAGGTTTCGAGAACACTGAAACAGAGGAATGGAAATATTGAAAAGCTTTTATATTTGAATAGGAGATGAATAAAACATTCAGAATCCATCCTTAGCCTTGAGATTTTGCTTCATATTCTAAGTTACTCCATGTCATTAATCATTTTCGGGCATTTTTTGTTTTCATTAGTTTAAAATAAGGAACTTGACACTATGGTCAGCTTTGCAGGACTCCTCACCTCCAACACGGACATAACACAAAATTGCTCATCCAAGGGGCTAACAGAGTGACCAGTACCAATGGAACAATCACATAACTTGACAATAATTCTTTTATTACGAAGATCTGTAGTCATACTCTTCATAATGAGATTTACAGCCATATGTCATAGCTGTTAATGCTAACTCTTTTCTAATTTGTTTTAGTACGCTCTACCTCAAACTGATTAGTTGACGGAAACTACTGTACCACTCTCTCTCCTGATAAATCCATCTCCTATATCAAAAAGCATAATTGTACAAAAAGTTTCACACTAAGAGGGTAAAGTTTTATGTCAAAAACCACCAACAAAGAGAATTCAAACCAAACAAAAGCATTCAACAAACCAAGTTACATGCAAAGGTCTTTTACATAAATCACATATCCATTCACCTTGAATGCAGGTTCCGGCTCTTCCAGCCCAGGCTTGTCCGAAATCTCTATCACCCACTGACGTAAATTTACAAAACAAACCCACTTAGACACAACTTTGTGCATTACATTTGCAACTCTAAAACAGAAGGAGAGCTTATAATTACCAGTGGAAATCCATGGACACTCTTCCCAATACTAATCATCCAATCCAAAACCCCATGGAAAGAACAAGTTAACCCTATGAATCAAAACTATGGCATATGCATATATAACAATTATAAAATATAACCAAAAACATAATTCAAGAAAAGAAATAAATCACCTGTAAACCCTAGAAATATTTCTACATCTCTGCCCAAACGACCTCACAGCATTCTCCAATTCCGCATTAGTCATGTACCCGTTAGCCTTATCAACACTGCGTCACCAACAACTCCATAGAGAAAATAATTATTATAACATAGTAGCAATAATAATAATATTAAAATACAAGCTGAGATTCTTAATACCTCGTTCGAAACTGATCGTCCTGAAACAAATGCCTCGCTGCTGAGCCTAACGAATCAGAAATCAAAGATCATGAATTGCAAAATGGAAGTCAAAGCAAGACAAAAGTGAAAGATAAGCAGAACGTTAAAACGTGATTGGCACGTGTGTAAAAGATGACCTGAAACTGAGTCAGAAGACGAGCTACGTTGACGGCCTCTAGCGTAGACAGATGAGAAATTGAGATAAAGAAGAACGAGAAAAAGAAGAAGAAGATTTGAGGAAATCAGCTTCATCGTATTTATTTATTGGAAAATTAAGAAAATTAGAAACGAAGATGGAAGGTTTGAGATTCAGTTGAGTTCATCAGTAAGTGTGTGTGATTTTTCTTCTTCTCGGAATTTTCTTCTCGGTTGAATGCACTTGAACTTTGAACACTATACAAAGAGAGAAGGACGCGGTTGCACGCGCGTGATTAAGCGAAATGGCAATTTCCGCTCCGGGCATCATGTTTGACAGGATCATCCAACTGCATATGCACGTGCCGTTCAGACCCGAAATCTTGAAACGGATCAGTAGTATTCAGACGACGTACTAAATATCCGTGTATATCTAGGAATACTAGAAAGTTTTATTCAATTGTCAAGAAATTAATTAATCTTAAAAAAATTAAATTCACATTAATTTAAATAAAAATAATAATTAAGTTAAAAAATAACATCTAAAATAAAAATTAAAAAATATTTTATCCTCATAATTACTAATAATAAATAAAATGTTAAGATAATATATAAAAAAATTAAATATGTTTTTTGACATAACGTGTAATTATACCAAAAATGATGCAAAATCAAAATTTATAAAAATAAAATTAAATTAAATTTATATAAAATGTTTTAACAATTTGTTGAAAATTTTATTGAAATAATAATAATTTTTTTATTGAAAATTAAAAAATATATATATATATGAAATTTTAAATTTAAAATAAATTTAATTATGTAATAAGTAAAAATAGTAATTAATAGATATTTAATTTATGGGATTGATAATAGTAAGTGTAATGTACAAGGTAGCAGTTAAATTATTTTGTCAAAGAGAATGGAGATTGTTAGCTGGCAGAAGAAGAGGGGAGAGCAGCAGAAGGGTGAGTCGCTGGATGATCTGCAAGCCTCGCCATTTCAGGAACGTGGTCTAATTTTGAGGTCGCAGCTTCCTCTTCGCACTGCTACGCGTGGACTCCTGGCTCTGTTTTCGTACTGTTGTGTTACGTCCTTGCTGGTCCGTAACCTGCCCATGGAAATTGAACAATGCATTATTAATTAATTAATTAATTTAATACACAACACACCAATTCTAATCAAATGGCGTGGTGTGAATGCTTTCAGTCAGAATAAATGTCCTCAAGAATAAAATTCTATAAAATTTTATTCAAACTAAACATGCCTAAAAGGTCAAGTCGATCCTTCCATAATTACAAGTCCTTTTTTTTTACAATTAAATCCGACTTTAAAAGTTTAATTTTTGAAAAACTCAGTTAAATTTGAGCTTGTGAAGGCCTAAGCCCCTCAAAAACTCGGACTCAGCTCAGTAGCCTGTGAGCTTAGTAAATTTTTTTTTGTAATTTTTTATTTATTATCTTTATTATTGATTTATTTTATTCATTTTTTATTTTTTTTGTGTGTACATATATATATATATATATATTGTATGTATACGCATATATAATATACCGTATATGTAAATGTAATATATGTGCATTTTGATATATTTATACAAAACCTACCAAGTCATACATTAAATCTACAAAGTAGAAGAAGTAAAAAGAGAATAATCTAAATTACAATAAAAATTTATAAATTAAATATTTATAATATATTATATTCGCTATTTTACTTTTGTTTCGGTAAATTTTACTTAATTTACCATTATATTTTTACTGTAATTATTGTTAAACTAATGCTTTAGGTTGTTAAAAAATCTAATTTTTAGCCTTATTTTTCACATAAATGAAAAGGAGAAAGCTAAGTTAAGGGTAATTTGTCTGTTAGTTATACAATGTGATAATTTAAAAAACATAGGAAAAATAATCCCAAATGAATATTGCTAAATTCAAAATCTAAATTATTTGTTATACAATGGAATAATTTATATTTAATCTTCAGATCTAAACCACCAAAATCACTAAAGAATACAAACTCTAAACTGATAATCTCAAGCAAACCAGATGAATTGACTAACACAAAGCAATTTATAATTAATCATTTTACTACGTGTAGAAATTTATTCAAAAGAAACAATTTCCAAACTAAGTGCCTTGCATAACTACAGACAACCGGGCAATTGGTGATGGTAGAACTATTTTCTACTAGCTACTCACTTTTAAAGAATTAAAAATTATTTTTCTTCTTAATAGAAACCCATATCTTTTTAGTTCTCTTTAAAGATAATTTTTATTTTATTTTAAAAATTTTACTTCTTTTTCTGTAACAAAAATTTTAAAAACTTGTCTATTAAATTAATTGTATAATTTCTTACTAATAAATGTTTGTGATTTTTTTTTCAAAAGTTGCACTTGAAGAAATAAGTTCAACTCTTTTAATAATCATGTCAAAAAGTTAAAAATAAAAAATAAAATTAACTAGACATAATTGTTAAATCTTTAAATGGTTTATAATCGTATCATTTATTTAAAATTTTTTATTCATATTTTAAGATATTTTATAATGTTTATGATAACATTTCTTAAATACTTATTTGTTTTATTCTCAATATAACTAAATGCCTTTTAAAAATAGATAAATATAGCTATTTTTAAAATAAAAAATTATAAAAATAATTTTATTAAATTATAAATAAGTTATCAGAGTATGAGTACTCAAGTAGTTATTCTTATTACAAACGAATTTATATATCAAAAACTTTAAATTCAAATTTAATATGATTATGAATATTATTGTATAATGTTACTCATTTAAAAATCATATTGTTTGATATCAACTCAAAGTAGTAAAATTTCTAATGTTATATGTGTGTGTATACATACACCAAAATTTATGAATAATTTCTATGTTAGTATTTAACATAATTATAAATGGTATGTTTTTAAGTTAATTAATAAGGTTATTTATGCGATTATAAAAAATTTTGTTAATTAACAAATAGTTTAAGAGAGGTAAGTGTATCATTCTATAAATTTTTTAGCAAATTAATTTTTTTACAAATTAAATGAAATAAATGATAACTCCTTAAAAGTTGATACCAAATGAATCCTTATTTTTTAAGTCATGTAAAGTGCAAAAAATCAAATTATCAAAATCATCTAAAGATTGATATTAATTATTACATTTACATAATAATATATCCCAATAAATCATTTAATCAAATAAAGCTATCAACCAACATATTGCATTCTCTATTAATTATTATTTGTCACCTCCTTGAAGATGCCTCACCCAAATGCCAAATCCTCTCTCATTCTCCACCTAATCATGGAAGGGGTGCAACTTAATTTGGATAGAGAAAATGACATTGATAATTAAATATTAAACTCAAAATTGACTAATTAACAAAAGTAAGCAAATTAGTCCATATCACATGGAATTGCATGTATTTATGAATGATATCCAATGAAAATGACAATTTATCATAATACCACTGTATTTTTATTATGTTAAACACCTAAAATAGAAAATGCAAAAGTGAATATTCACAAATTTTTAATTGAAATGAATGTCTCATATTATCTTTATAAAATTATATCACATAAATATTAATTTTAAAACTAATCAATTGTAAATATAATTAATATAATCAATTCATTATAACTAATTAAAAAATGCATAATTATTTTATAAATTTATGAATAAAAAATTTAAAATAAAAATTTATAAACTCATAACTCAAAAATAATAATTACCAAGTTTATATATTCATTTTATTCAAATGTAACTAACACCCACACAATGTAATTTTTATACGAGTGAATAATAATATATAAATTAATAAAAAAATAAACTTTTGTAAGTAACAAAAATAATTAATTTGTCTCATTAATAACATTTTTATCATTCAAGTATTTATAATTTTTATTGTATAAGTTGAAACTCATTATTAAAAGAATTGGTTAATTAAATGTAAAGTTGTTATAAAAAAAAATTAAATATTTATGAATAAGATTTGAAATATTTATTTATATCTGTATTTAAATCTCAAATTTACTATAAATTTTATTTTATTTTTTTCAAAACCATTTCAAACCTACAAAGACACGTATTAAACTCGTCCCGTGAAGTTTGAATGCCAACGAATTTGCGGATAAAATTGTCAATAAAATTTTATCAAATGAAATAACCTATAATAAGTGGTTGGTCTCCCTTAAAATCAAGTAATTTTGTACAAGTGGTAACTCGTCTTACAGAAATTTGCCGGTAATACATAATACATTTTACTTTTGCAACTGTATTTCAAAATTTACTTCAAAGAATATAAAGTACGAACCTCAGCCATGTCCTTGTTATATCATACCGGGCCGGGTCCATTTCAATGGGTATATAGGGAGAATAAAAACGAGACGGCATGAATTGAAGACGTGGGAAATGCAAAGAATTGCAAACGGTAAAGCAATTAAACTTCTGCGTTATTATTTTGCTGCTGGCTGAGGTTACGGGTTTCATTCACTTTCCACGGGCCTTTTATTTCCCAACTGAACCAACGTTATTTATTTGACACACTCTCTCTCTCTCTCTCTCCAAATCTTAAAGAAAACTGAAATACTACTAACAACGAAACGCAACGAAACCCCAACAAAGCGCATGCTCTCTCTTATAATCCGATGCTCTAACTCTAGTCCCGGTATGTGACGGAACTCGCTTGCTTGCATTCTTGGGTTCGATCTCACGGTACGCACCCTTTCGGAAACGCGCTGTTTTATATTCTGTGTTTGATCTGTTTTTCAGTTGCTGAGTTGGCTTCAATTGTGATGTAGATCTAATTCTGCGAGTTGTTCGATTTTGATTGGATGTATTAACAGTTTATTGCTTGATCTGAGATTTTGCGGTCTGATATTTGATTCATGAGGATTCTGTAAGTTTATTTTCTAGCAGCTGGAGTATGTCGGACAAAAATTGTGTAGAATGAATTAAGATTTGTTAACTCTGCTGAATTCAGTTCTTTTAAGTAAACTTTTTGGCCTGGAAGCGGAGTTGTTAGAGAAGTTTTACTTGAGACGTAACAGAATTAGGAATGAGAAGAGAAGCGGGTTCAGACTGTAGTCAAAATGTTGTCATTGCGATAGTTCAGCAGTTATAGTGGAGTGAACTGTGTGAGAATTGTGTATTTCAAATGAAACTTTGGACTTGTTTGAGATCGAGGTGATTGGCTTTTAAGCTAGAGCTGCCACAGAATGGAATTACTAAATATTAAATATAAGTGTAAAAATTAGTGGTTCCCACTAAAAGTTGGTATTATCAACTCTTGAATTGTTAGAAGTACAAAACTACCAAACACAGCCTTAACAAAGCTTATAGCTTCTGCAGTTTAAAATTTGATATGATATATTTTGAGATAAATGTTCTATATGATAGTTGTCTATGTTTTTGTTGAAGAGAAAACTTTTGGTGGCTTACAAGTAATGCTACTTTTGTCTATTGTATGATTAATTTGTGTGTGTGTGTGTTTGTCTCAACTGATTGTAACATTTGATCTGGTCATGTCATGTCACTTACACATTATCTCACCGCACATTATATTTATGTTCATTCAATTAGACATTTCATTAGTTGGTACAAGAAATTTGGGATGCAAGCACAAAAGAGTACTATTATGTTATTTCTTTTTATTAGTGTTCTTTGATAAATGTTTTGAAGCATTGATTGGGATGATTTACAAAGAGGAGTGATGGATAATTAGTTAATAAAGCAAGTTAGTGCAAGTGAAGATTCCAAAAGGGAGGGGGGCTGGCTTTGACTGATTTGACTGTAGAGATTCAAAGTTGCCTTATCAACAATTGGTGTGTTATTGCACGTGGAAATTGTAGACAACATTAAAAAATTTCGAAAAAAAGAAGTTATTTTTGTATATATTAGTTGGTTCAACCAGTAATAGATCCTAAGATTGTACAAGAAGTTTAGATGTTATACATAAAAAAGGATAGAAAATTTAGAAAGAAAGACAAGCAGTATCCAAATTGTGGTCTCAAATCTAACTAAACATGGTACGTGCAGAATTAAACTCTTTAAACATTGTTTTGGGATATCCTAATATAAGAAAGAAACAGGTCCAAAGTTTGTCAATCAAAAATTGGGTTGTTTTAGTTGCTCTCATGTGTAGTTTTGTTGGCAATGTTACCTTATATATTTCTACAGGACATATACTTATGAGAAGAAAATTTATGTCTGGCCATGTTTATTGCTGTCTTTGGTTGTCTTTTAAATTACTTTTGAACCTATCTGATGCTTCATTTACACTTTTCTTACTTTTCTATCAATCAGTTGATTAGTCTTTATTTTGGTTGTTGTCATAAAAATTATTTACAATTTTGCAGTTCATATCAATTAATTTTTTATTTTTTATTTTTTGTATATTAAGCCAATCACAAATTGCAATTTGATTATTGATTTATCTCAATTTTACAAGTTCTCTCACTTGTCATAGTTTTTTCTTTGTGGGATATTTTGTTTCCAAATAGGGTAATTTCCTTGCACTTCTTATGCTTGTGGATGGGTTTCTTCATGAAGACCGAGGAATAAAATACTTGAGGCTTATAAACTGTAAGAATTATATGACAATGTCTCCTGCTAGCAGAGCTGACAAGAAGGCAGCAGCAGATGCAGCTGCTTGGATGTTTAATGTTGTCACTTCTGTTGGAATTATTATAGTCAATAAAGCCCTAATGGCTACATATGGCTTTAGTTTTGGTAAATGTGCCTTTTTATGTTTGCATGTTTCCTCATTTTTCTCCATAAATATTTAGCAGCATTTAGCGTACTCATATGCATTTTATTTAGTTTTGAAAAATGGCTTTTTTTGCATTTCGACATTCTCGTTCACCCTCATCAGTGCGCATATCTTGAGATTTTTATAATTAACTGTAAAAAAGTTTTGTGTGACTCACAATTTAGCACAGTGGCAAATAAATAGATGGTTAGGAGTACCATAATTATGTAATTATAATAATGTGATCATATTTGAGTTGAAGCATTCTTTAGGAAAAGAAGTTTGTGGATGGAATGTTAGACAGTTGAAATTTAAGATGGTTGAGAGATGAGAATAGAAAGCTTACTCGTTAATACTTTTGTTGAAGGTAAGGCATTGCAATAATTACACCATTATTTGACAAAGATGGTAAATTGTTTGCAAGAAACAGGGAACACGTGGTTTTCAATGTCTAATAAAGAAGAGAGGATATATCGTTTTAACTTAAAACAATCAAGTTGCCTCAATAATCATCGTAGTATACCTAAAAATAAGGATAAAATAAGATTGGGAGATAGTAGATTGATAAGTCTGCCCAAAATGAACTTTATGTCAAGCTATTGATTTGTAAAGTGCAGTTGGTCTTGAATTAGTTAAGATATATTTTATGTTCTGTTTCTAACAAAATAAATAAATAATGGTGGTGATAAAAATGATGATGATGATTTTATTTTATAACCTGGGAGTTCATGATATAATTGTTTCCATTTGTTATTCAATGTCAGAATGCATTCATCATATAAACACATTGCTTATTGTTCCATTTGTTTATTTATTTGCTGGTATTTTTCTTTAATTACAACCTTTTGCAGCTACAACATTAACTGGTATGCATTTTGCCACCACAACCCTTATGACAACTGTTCTTAGGTGGCTGGGGTACATCCAAGCCTCTCATCTACCCTTATGGGAGCTTCTAAAGTTTGTTATTTTTGCAAACTTCTCTATTGTTGGTATGAACGTGAGTCTAATGTGGAACTCAGTGGGGTTCTATCAGGTACATATTTATTAACTGCGATTTAGCTATTACATTTTAGAATAATTTAGGAATTACAGATTTCTCTAAATTTCTTATCAGATTGCGAAACTGAGTATGATCCCTGTATCCTGCCTTTTGGAAGTTGTGTTGGACAAGATTCGATACTCCAGAGACACAAAGCTAAGCATAGCAGTTGTTCTATTGGGTGTTGGTGTTTGCACAGTTACTGATGTGAGTGTTAATGCCAGAGGCTTCATAGCTGCCTTTATTGCAGTTTGGAGCACTTCTATGCAGCAGTATGTAAGTTGTCCACCCTGAGCACATCGCTTTCAATGTCTAGATCTCTAAAGTTGGCTACTTTATTTGTTTGTCATATTATTTTACTAAAAATGCGTATATTTGTAGAATTTCTTTCGAATGTCTTTTTGAAGAAAATGGGTTAATAATAAATGTTTGCATCTGTTCAAGTGCAGTATGTGCATCACCTTCAACGGAAGTATTCACTTACTTCTTTTAATCTATTGGGACATACTGCTCCTGCCCAAGCTGCAACGCTGTTGATAATAGGTCCATTTCTTGATTATTGGTTGACAGACAAAAGAATTGATGCCTACGACTATAAGATATCTTCAGTGGTAAGTAAAACTGAAATCATAGTCTTTCGAAATTTTTATGTATCATGAATACCTTTTGTTGTCATGGTTGTTAGAGTTTGATACAATTGTTTGGATGCTTATCTACTAGCTTATGTTTTTAGGGCACGTGGTAACTTAACAATGGGCATGGACCAATCCTGAACCTTCTATTTAGACTGCACCCAAAAAGCATGTATGTATGGCATGTGGATCAAATAATAATTTATTGTTTATATTCCAAACATAATATTTGCTCAAGGAAATGCTCTGATTTGAAGAATGACAAGTGTTGATATGTAAGAAAAATGTTGATTTATACATTGTTACGGATACAAGGTCCATTTCCATCTGCCTTTGAGCTTCTACATACATACGCATAAATTATAGTTCAGTGCTTGGTTCTCTTGTAAATGCATGACTTTGTGTGGTTCTTACATGCCATCTAAAGCCAAATACTGTGAACTGAAGGAAACCATTTTGCTATTAGACGTTGGTCCTTAACTTCAAGCTCAATCCTATGAGTTCCTTAATGCTGTCATCCCTTTCACCCGTCTTTAACTCTTGCTTGCATTATTATCTGTGTAGGAAGTTTAATTGCACTTGTTTAAGTCAAGTATTATACGTTAGTTGTTCCATGAATCTATGGTAGCGCCCGGATGATGCTTGCTAATAGTTTTGGTCTTTGCAAAAATTTATGTTTCAAGTGTATGTCTCATAAAAAGAATGAAGGTGCTCCAGTTGCTAATCTGTGAGCGATTTTCAGTTTTACAAGAATGGATACTTCAGTAAACTGCTATTCATTCCATCTGAATTTTGGCCTGCAGATACTCATAACTATGTCTTGCACTATAGCAGTAGGGACCAACCTCAGCCAGTTCATCTGCATTGGCAGATTCACAGCTGTGTCCTTCCAAGTTCTTGGTCATATGAAGACAATACTTGTGTTGATCATGGGGTTTTTCTTCTTTGGAAAAGAGGGTCTCAATTTGCACGTGGTTCTCGGTATGATCATTGCTGTATTTGGAATGGTTTGGTACAGCAATGCCTCAACAAAGCCCGGTGGAAAGGAACGTTGGAGCCATTCACTTCCAACAAGCCGAACACAAAAACATGGCAATTTGGCAGAATCCAATGAGCATGATGAGAAAGTCTGAGTATTCAAGTAAGGGTTAAAATTTATACAGCTGATTGATTTTAACCCTCAGATTAGATTACCCGACCATTGGATTCCAATTATTTTCGACCATAATTCTGTAACTGCCAGTTTTCTGTATTTGGATTGAATCCCATTCGGGGGGAAACTATATTATTTTTTGATAGAGTTAGGCTCCAACCAAATTTTGCCATTTTCTGCTTTCAGAAACGTAAGTTATGGTTATTATTCTTTTTCCCCTTCTAATTGCGAAATCAATTCCGATTACACGTCTGAAATCATTTAAGACAATGTGAAATGTTGACTTTAAAAGTCAACCCTCAAACAATCCAAATTTACGGGTTAAACTAAGTCAGTCAGTTATCTTTTACATTAAATGTACATCTTAAAGAGTGTAATAAACATGAAAACTTAAAATAGATGTTTTGACAACATTTTATTTTATATCTAAATTACTAAAGTAACATTTTTAATTAAGAGTGATATTTTTAACATGATACAAGTTTGACACAACATTTCTAAGTTTGAATTAACTCAAAATTATATGATTATTGAATGGATAATATAAAATAATTAATAATTATATTAAATTTAAAAATTTTAATTTAGAGTTTATATCAGATTATTTTAAATAGCAATTCATATACAATTTAAGTAATTATATTATATAAATTTATATTTTATATTTTTATATATTCAAAAAAATAATTAGTATCCCTCACATTTTAAAAAGAAAAAAAAATTTACGTTTGAATGAATAATATCATAAGTTTATGTAAATATATCTATAATATACAAAGTATTATGGCAAATACATATTGTAATACATTTTATATATATATATATATATATATACACACATATTACATAAAGTGACATAATTACCAAAATATTATTACCCAAAACACAAGACAGTTCACATGCTTAAGAACCCGTCCATAAAAAGAAAATGAAATCTAATACTGTTCAATGCAAAAGCTCCTCTCAGGAAAGACCAATTCCTCCCGACCATGTATATAATTGTTTAGAACATTGATAAAAAAGAATCTCACCGCTTCTTGGATACACCAACAGTCTTCCCGCGGCGGCCGGTAGTCTTGGTGTGCTGACCTCGGACACGAAGGCCCCAATAGTGCCTCAGACCACGGTGGTTCCTGTGTGACAGTTGCAACGTTAGTAACAAACTGTTTGATTGGCCAAAAGTTGTTTCATCAAATGGACAACTTTTCTTTATTTCTTTTCAAGAACGTTTAAGAGGTGACCACATAACCTCTCCCATCAATTCAAAGAGTCATTCAAGACTACCCCCGGCATACATACCAATTCATCTAACAGATACTCAACTAACAAGAAGTGGACAACTTTTTTTTGCTTTCTTTTCAAGAACGTTTAAAAGGTGTCAACTATATAACCTCTCTCATCAGTTCAAAGAGTCATTCAAGACTACCCAGGCATACATATTCATCTAACAGATAGTCAGTAGGTACAAAGTCTAAAATGTTACTTTGTTTTACCTGTTTTGAAGTTATACCCAATTAAGTTTCACAGGTATAACATAAATTTACAGGGAACATTTAGTTACTCTAAACACATCAAACGGCCGTAACATTATATGAGAAGAAACAAATTGGACTCATTTCTTTAAGGTTCAACGCATCTTATCTATCTGTGAATGCATCTGCTGAACCTAAATCGTATCATTACCAATGGTAAATAAAGCAAATTACCTGATCTTTTTCAGCCGCTCCAAATCATCTCTCAACTTCATATCCAGTGCATTTGATACAACCTGAGAATACTTTCCATCCTTGTAATCCTTCTGTCTATTCAAGAACCAGTCAGGGATTTTAAACTGCCGGGGATTTGCAACAATGACCATGAGATTGTCAAGTTCAGCAGCACTAAGTTCTCCAGCCCTGACAACAATTAGCATAAATCATCTTTGTTTAGATATAACTGTCAAATCTAACCGAGACCAAATCAAAAAACAAAGAAAATATAATAGAAAGAGAAAAAAAATTCTTATGCGTCAGCAAAAAGACAAATACAACAAATACAAACGAAAAAAAAACGAAGAATGCAAGCAAGCAAACCTCTTGTTCATATCAACGTCAGCCTTCTTGCAGACGATGTTAGCAAAACGCCTTCCAATACCCTTAATTGAGGTAAGGGCAAACATGATCTTCTGCTTCCCATCAACGTTCGTGTTCAGCACACGCAATATGTGCTGAAAATCCTCGTTCGCCACCAGAGACTTCAATCAAACAAAAACCCCACATACTTCAGATGGTATTTCAAATCAAAGAATCAAAGTTCAGATTTAAAAACAAGCAAACTACGGCGATAAATTAAACCCAGTTACCAGTTAGGAACCAAACAGAGTTCCAGAACAAATAAGAAACAGTGGATTTTACCATTTTGGGTGTAAGAGACTCGGTGAGGACGAAAGAGGAGGCGGGAGGGCGTTGAAAGTGCATTATATCTCCGCTTCACTGCACTAGCGCTTTATTATTGTAAGACGATTTTGCCCTCACCAAAATACCATGGCCTCTGTGTTTCGGCCAAATTATATGTACATGTACGGTTTCTGAAATTTTTTTTGGAAAAATTAAATTTTTAGCAGTAAAACTTATTTCTTTAAAAATAATAAAATCGTCACATTTTAACTGTTACATTTAAAGTTAAAATGAATGGGTCTACCAAAGAGAGGAGAGAGATGAATTGGGAGAGGCAAGATGAGGTGCCAATGGTTGACAGACGTGGAAGAGATCGAAGATTACTAGTAATTAATAATCAAGTCTTCCACGAACAACGAGACGCACCTTAGGGATGCAAGTAAAGGTTTCTAACTTTGTTGGCAACTTGATTATGATACTTCTACATGATTGGCTAATTTCTTTAGAAGATTACTTCAAATGATTCTCTGTATCCGAGGACCGTAAGGTAAGATTCGCTCAGATACAAATTGAAGGGACCAGTTCGCTTGCTTTTGGTGAAGTAGTGTCAAGGAGCAACTACAGAGAACCGATTTAGGGGTGGGAAGAGATGAAGGAGACTTAAAAGCTTAGCATGTCCCCTACTAAGCTCATCTATTAACGATACGGAGCAATGTTGTAGCAACAGAAACCCAAAGATTAGCTCGTTACTTGAATGGATCCCAGAATGACATTTGCCGACAAATGATGGTAGCAAAAATTGGTTGTGTAGAAAGAAAGCTTGTCTATCAATTAGCACTGAAAATAAGGGCTCTATGAGTCGCTTTTAGTGTCATTCGGACTTGAAAAAATGCAGCAAGCGCGTTCATGCAGGCAGGTAATGAAACAAGTACTTCAAAAAAACTTTCCTGGGCAGATTCCTAGCAGTCGGTTTACTTTGACGATATGTTAATCTATAGTCACAGGTCAATAGCACATTTTTGTGCTTGTTACTTTGAGAAAAGAGTAGCTCCTCATCAATCAGAATAAATGTTCATTTCTTCATCCCAAAGCAGAATTTTTAGGATTGGAGGCAGTCCCATCCAAAATTAAAGCAATTCTTGTATGAAGTTTTTAGCTTCAAGTCAATGAAGTTTCGCAACTCAGTCCAAAATTATTTCATAATTACTTACAATGAGTCCTGTTGGAGATAAGTTCTTTCGAGAGTGACGCAATTGATACAAATTGAGTTATATAGCAGTTGAGAATGACATATGAGGGTTAATGAAGACACGCAAGAGAGAGATGCATTGTGAAGTTTTTTACATTTAATTTCTTCAAAATAATTTGGTAGTAATTTGTTAAGTTTAGCATTTGTTTTTCTTGATTATGTTTGTTTTGTTTGGGGTAATTTGTTAGGTTGGTTGGTTATATATTAAGTCAGGCAAGTTTCAATAAACAACATAGAGTTTTCGGTTGGTTATATTTTGTATAGAGTCTGTACAAAGTTAGAAACAAGGCAACAGAACTATTGGGTGTTCATATCACGAACTATGTTATAGCAAATTGAGAAGGCATGCAGCTGACATTTGGTAAATGCAGATTAGCTACCAATCTAGTTATTGAAACCACAGGCTTTAACTTGGAGTCGGCTGACTTTCAAGATATGACTTAGGAAAATTTTGTTTTTTCAAGTAAAGAAAACATAGTATGAAAATAAAAAGTGAAGTGTTTAATTTTTGTACGCAATTATTTAAGTACAAAAAGACCATAATGCCTTTTAATATTATTTATATTACGGTAAAATTTAAAAATTTTATTATTAAAAGAATTTTTTATTATTTTTTTTATAAATTATATCTATCATATATATATATATATATATATTATTTTATTAAATTTTATTTTTAAAAAAATTAAATATTTATTTTTGTATTTTTATCCTAAGAAAAAAAAACCCTACAAAATATAACATATTTAAATTATAAAAATTAATACTCTAATTATATTTTTGATCGTATTAATATCATAAAAATACAAAGATAATTAATTTATATTTATAATTTAATAAAAATTATCTAATTAAAAATATATACATATTTTTAATATTAAATTTTATACACACAATAATACTAAAATTTATCATATATTTTTACAGCATATACGCACTGGTTGACTTAACATTTATTTATAAGGGTCCAAAACAACATGAAATGACGCCGTTTGAGCATTCAACAATTTTAAGTAGCTGGTAGTCCAGAACAGTCACAGCAGTCGAAGCCAATAATGAGATAGAACAGCAAATGTAGGAAATGAAATGAAATTTAATTAATCAATGTACGGCGACTGCGACATGAAACCATCAAAGCTAAGCTAATTATGCCTGGTTCATCCAATGACTGCAAAGAAAAAAAAATTAACGATAATTATAATTCTAAATCACACCTAATAGTCTAACCAGCAAAGATAAAGCTTCAGCCTATTACCATACAGATGACGATCACGGACATGATCATAGTCAAATCATGCAGCACAACATAAATTATGCCTCGTCTACTGTTTTGCTATGCTCAATCATCCTACAAATGATAAATGTGTGTGACCAAATGATAATCCTTTTTGAAGCCAATGTCAGGTCTATTCTTTCTAGCCATAAGTCTTACTCAGAAAAATAAATTATATATAATAACAAACCAGAAACACCAGTTGGGTTTTTATTTCATTCATATGGAAATACTACAACCTAATTCCTTGGCGGCAATATCAAGGTATTGAATAGGCATTCCCGTTGCAAGTCGGCTATGAGCTTCCCAGGATAAGCATTTTTCAACGTCAGTTTGCCAGTCAATAGCATCTACATTGAAGTACTGTAGGTAAGAACGGATGCCATTTCTGTCTCCTTGCTTACCACCAGATTTAATTGAACTGGTATGCAAAATGTCACGAAGAACCGAAGTGCTCAGAGCGCGGACATGCGCACTAGGGTGAGAAAGGCATCTGATGGTAGCTGGCAGACGACACTGCAAAAGTTGACACAACAAATCAGTAAAGGTTTTGCTTGAAAAACATAAGCAAAAAAGGTGTTTTTTTTATAAAAATTTATTTTTCTATTTATCATTATTTGCTCACATTCTAAATCTTAGAATTATTACATTGTCATTCATCTTTTATTTATATGTTTAACAGAGAAACTGATACATTGATTTTGGGAAGCTTCATAGCATATTTTATATTCATTTGCGAAAAGACACATCAAAGAAGTGATTTTTTCTTTTACCTTTAACAGGTTTGAAAGACCATCAGCAACCGCTAGTCCAGACTCTCCCCACTCAAGGACGGGCTGAATTGCTCTAGCTGTTGCTTCCAGTAACTGCAGACCAATAAAACAATGAAGCTTTAGGAGCAAATGGGACGGCACACAATGCACTTGGTCTACTTGCTACAATGCCATAAACCTTCAACTAAGAAGAATCCTGATATGTATGAGAACGTATAAAGGGAATATAATTCTGCTCACATTTAAATAGATTAGTAGATTGGCTAACAGCATGCTCAATAGCTCAGTACATGGATAAAACATTTTACTGCTAAAACTATAGTAAGGAATTGTTACCTCCAGTTGTGGCAGTGTGCAAGCTTCTCCATCAACAAGCATCCCATCTGTAGCACGTAGAAGTAGATCTGATGCACTTGCCAAAATTACCAGTGACTCTGGACTATCATGATTTCTCATTAACTCGACAATCAGTTTTACAATTCGCTGGTTGATTCTCCACATCTTCTGACCCAGATCATCATCTTTAGCAATCCATGGATGCAATTCCCTCTCCGCCTGACAAGCATAGAAGAGCATGCATGTGACTAAACATATGAATCAATTGAAAAGTAAAAATATACAGGAAAAGGCTACTAATTTGGACATAAACTAAGTGACAACTCCTCCAGCATAAGGCATAAAAGAAATACTACAGAAACAACTTAGAAAAAGGTAGTCACACATTTTCAATGCCCCATTCAGGAGATGGCATGACTGTTACCGACGTCAGGTGATGTTCAAATTAGTAGCCAAGAAGAAAAGTGAACATTTTTTTTTCAAACATTAATTTACAAGTTGAACAAAATTTAGACCTGAAGAACAACGGCTGTGGCTGCTTTTGTTGGCGATGCTGATACAACATTGCAGAGTGCATCGACTACCTATATAAACAAACACAAAATGTTATAGTCTTTTTGAGAATGTAGCAACAAAAACTCAGACAAACCTTGCAAATTTGGATCTACTTTATTGATGCTCTAGGACAGCATATGTTCTCATGTATACCAGTTACATAAACTGAGGGTGCTCAACTAATATTGCAATGCAAACAAACAATACAGGACTAATCCAGAAGAGGAATATGGTACAAATTTATGATGTGCCACATGATTGTCCAGAAAAAAAAGTAGAAGTTTATGAACTAGCACGCACAGATGTAAGAAAACAAGCCTTTTGTCCTATATTTAGCCAAGTCATGAGTGTGTTAGAGACACTGAATTGTCATTAGAGGTTCCAGAACAGGTGCAAGCTCACAAGGTTAGAAATTCAGTTCAACAAGACCACATCCTACAAATCCTAGTTGATTGGACTGGGAATGATCTTAGCTTCTTCTCCTTTTCAACTAATCAGAAAGAAGCAACTAAGGCTCGTTTGTTGATTGGACCAATATCATTGTCGTGCTGATATTTCAACCAAACAAACACCTTATAAAAACTTTATTATCACAAGATAATTACTTACATTTGACATTTGATATGGATTAATATAATGAATCAGTATGACACAAAGGATGAGCATAAATATTACATTTGGCACCTACTTACCAGTTAAAACTTTTGGTCTGTGGTTACCTAAAATTGCATCAGATTCAATTTGACCAAGTAACTTACGTTCAAATCTCCCTATGACATTGATTAAAGGTATCATGTGCAGGCACATCTCATACATTTGCTCTGAACTAAAAATTAGAATCATCCACGAACATTTTTCTTAATGAGAGTTTTAAAACTCATAAAATAATAACCAATGGGAGTTTTAAACCCAAATGCCTTGCAACGTAAAAATGGTTGAAGGTCATACCAAATAAATAAAATCAAAGACAACCTTAATTTGCTTATCATAGAAAACGAAGATTGAGCATCTTAGATACATTAATAAGCATCCCCAGAGAAGATAACAATGATACAAAAGGGCAACCATGGAGACAAGTATGTGGATGCTAATTTCTACTAACAACAAATACTAGGATTATTTAATACAACGAGGTTTTCTCAGGTTCTTATTATTCTCCTGAAATATTGCTCAAAATGTTGTTTTAATAGTTAAGAGCAATATGTTGTTTAATTTTTACCCTGTTTTAATCATGTTGATTAAGTTTATATTAAAAATATATATATACACCACTGAGAAATGAAGCGTGCAAGATACCTGTCTCCATCCTTGTTGGGCAGAAGTGCTTTCTGCACTGGGTTGGGTTTCTGGGGCTGCAATCAACTTGTTCCATAGCAGTGAAACAACAGAAAAGCATAGCTCTTGTTTCTCTGCAAGCACTGATCTTATAAGGACTTGTGCACTGCAATTAAATCCTATATGCCTGTCCATTGTGAGGAAATTAGCTAAATCTGAGGCATCCAATAGGAAATTTGCAATGCCTTTACCCAAAGTACTTCCTGAGCTTTCATCCGAGCATGATGCTCCTTCACAAATTTCTGAATGGGTTGAAGCTTCACATTGTGAGACAGATGCCCTCCCAGAATCAAAGCACACATTTGTACATTTATTCTGTTTTCGACCATCAAAACATGCAATAGAGTCTTTCCAAATAGGTGCATGCATTAAGTGAGCTTCTAAAGGCTCAGCCTTGTTAACAATTGATGCGACAGCTTTGCTGTGGATATCAATGAGGTTATACAGAGATGTCGCCCTACTATAAATTTCATTATCCCACTTGCATCGCATTAAGACAGAGAGGGCATGCATGCAAGCCTTGGACCGTCTAAATAGTTCTGAAACATGTGCAGCAACCATAGCTGCAGCCACTATCTCATTTGAACTGTAACTCCATGATGTGCCAATAGATGATGGCTTCAGTGAGAACAATGCCTCTAAAATTGCCAAGATTCTATGAGTATGATGAATTGCTGATTCAATACTACTACTGCACTCATTTGTCGATCCATTTATTTTGGCAGGCTTGGCTATAGCTTGTAAATCTTTGGACTTTGAATGATTACCACCCCTCGAGATCAAAGGGAACAACTGAAGCTCACAAGCAAGAGCACAAACTGCAGCCAAAACATAGGAATCAAATGCTGCTACAGGCCCTTGTTTTTTCACCTTTCTACTTTTTAGACCTTTCAGTAAGTCATCAGGACAATAATCTTCTTCACCTCTTGGTTTCTTGCTCCCATTGAACTGAGCTTCATGACTGACACAAACAGTTAAGACAACAAATAGCAGGCGTGAAGCAAGCTCCACAGAAGCACATGATTCTAAAAAGAGTGAATGGACCATTGTTCGAAGCTCAGCCACAGCAAGATTTTTGGAGGCAGATCCTATGCCAGAAAAATATCTTGCTCTTCTAGTGTGTTCTGCAGAGGACTCGGCTGGAAAAGTTCTTTTAAGAATTGCTTCCACAGTGGCAACAAATATCTTCATGAGACATGCTTCTGATGGACTCCCACGAGGAAGATATTCCAGGACTTTAAGGAGAGGTATGTAAAGGTTCCATGACAATATGGGAGGTTGCAATGGAGTTGCAACTATGATTTCTGGAAGATCAACTGCTGAGGAACTTAAAGGAATGAGGCCGTAAGCAGCTTCCCATATGGTACAAATTCTCCATTCAACCTCAGGGCCATGAGCACAAAGCACTGATGCAATCCCTTGGGCTGTAGCTTCAATGGTTGCTTCAGCTGCAGGTACCTCTTTCTGTTCAGACATAATTTTGTAAATGAAATTCAGATACAGCGAAAACAGTTGTTTATGTGTTACAAAGAGATAAAAAGAATCTTTATATTCAAATACAGCTGAGAGTGAACAGCTTTTCAGGAAACAGAAGCATAAAACCTGTATAATAGAATAATAAATAAAGCCGAAAATAAACACTGATTTTTGGTACCTGCTTCCTGTAGCATGAAATATAACCACCCAAAGGTTCATGTTGAACTTCAACTCCATCAACTTGCCTTAATGGAGGAAACAGCAATGCAGGCTGTGATAGTATACGAAAAAGTAAAGCTGCAGCTGCGTCAGCTGCTATACCTGCTCGCATGGACATGGCAACCCCGATTGCGCGCAAAAAATGCAAATGCATCCAGTTCCGAGGAAGCTATGACATTCAAAGAAAGGCAATTGAGCAACTTGGAAAATATATAACAAAAAAATAAAAATAAAAATAAAAAAGGTAAATTGAATTTGGTAATAAATTCAGAAAGAAATGAAAATTAACACACCGTTTTGAATATTAGAAGTACATTAAACCTAAGAAGGTATTTCACTTGAACACAATTTCAAATGCCAGTACCATTTACAAACTTTAATACAAGCAAAAAACAACTTTAACATGGTGGAACTTTTTTTAACCAAAATGGCCCATAGATGATTAACATAAAAGCAGCAAAACAGCTAGAAGGGAGGAACCAAAAAATTCCAATTGAAACACTAGGAATAAATATCCTTCAATCACATGCAATGTCTTCCCCAAGTAGCAACAAAATCCTTTAATGCTTCAGTAGGCAATGTGGAGGGTTAAGTCAGCTTTTGATAGTTATTGGTGACTATAATGCTTGCTTTAATCGTTAATTAACAAAGTAGTAGCTTGCATATTCTTAATAATTATGGTGGCAAAACTTCAGATGTAAGCAGAAGCTGCACAGCAGTAAGTGGCCATCTGTATATCACAATGGTTAACAAGTATGGGATTCTTGGTCTTTTGGGTTGTTTGAATTGGGAAATTTTTTGAGGCTGGGAGTTATTTAATCTGCATCTCAGTGAATTAATGTGGTTAGAAATACATTTCTACTTCTATTTTAGCAAGTATCATTTCCAGATTTTAAGGTTTGAGCTTTTATAGCTATTTGGTTGGAATTGAGAGAGAGGGCTACACCACTAGACCTGTTTCATGGTTTGACCTCTAAAGGTGACCCAAAACACTGTAACCTTAAAGCAGCCAGCAGCTAATCCCAACCTTTTTTCTAGCCATATGCCCTCATCATGGAACTACAAAAATTCCTGCTGGCTGTCCAATATGCTACAACCTGTATGTAACAAAACTCATCAATTTAACATAAGATATTATCTCTAACAAAATCCCAAGGCATAAAACCTTTCTCCCACTATCCCTAAAGCCTAAAAATTTTGCTAACCGTAGCTCTCCAAACACGAAATAGCATGCAGATTTTTTTCTTTTCTTCAGTTTGTGGTGAAGACAGGCTTCTAATTCTACCACATATCATTGTGAACAATGAATTTTGGTCATCAAATATGGTTCAACTGTAACAAAATGGAACTTCCTACTGCTGAACCACACAGGTTAAGAACTGGATACTCTACCAAGCTCTACAGCCAAGCAACAAAAGGCTTATTGATCTGGAAATTTTCAAGAAAAACAAAATAAGCCCTTGTAATATAACATCTCAAGCAAACATGCATAAAGTCGAGAGCTGATAATGTCAGTTTTCCATTGCCTAGTCATCCAGAGAAATTTCCAAAGTCAAACAAAAGATATCATCATTGGGATAGAAAATTTCAACAATCACTTTTCTTTTTTTCCTTCATTGTCAAATGTTGGAGAAAAAAAGTTCTCCACTGCTTGTATATCCCATTGGGAGAAGCAATGGCCAAACAAAGCTCTATTCCATGCAGCAGAAAATAACACTGATTAACATGTGAGCAGCTTAATGTTACATTACATAAGTAATCAATGTCGTTTGGCTATGCAGGCAATTCTTAAGGTCACCCAACCTACAGGAAATAGTTGGAATAGAGAATGAATGGCAGCAGTTTAACTTTTAATAAGCGCAGAGGCATCAAAGTAAAAGCTTCTGACATTACAAAGTGGTGAAGTAAATTAACATTAAGAGGGAACATCCTCATCTATAGCACAGATTGCTCATTTCAGAAGCCAAAAACAAATTAATGCAAATTTAGAGCTACCATTTGAGCAGCTTTACTAGTGATGAGTAACAAGATGCCAATATTTTAATCAGTAAATCAATAGTATTCATAGTCATCCTATATTTAAGCAAGTTTACAATGGAGTTAATTAATCCTGGGCCTGCAAAAAAATTCTCACGTAGTAATGATGATTGAAACTCAATCATACAAAGTAAAAGGGTGCCGAATAGTTTGAATGACATGGATAACATTAAGATTGACTGCAAACATAACATCACTATTTAATTATGCAACCAATGGTGTTCAACTTACCCTTATGCCAGTTGCATACTCTTCAGCAGCTCGGAGAAGTTCTACAAGCTGTACAGCAGCATCAAGTGCATCTGGAGCCCATGATGGTGGTGCTTCGAGAAGTCCAAGCAGCAGTCTTTGAGTGGCACTTGGAGTTGCAATGGCATAATATCTAATGCATAAATTTTGAAAAAAGGTGAATAAATATTATAAAATGTAGGGCACACAGCTGATGACAAAACAACTATAAAATGACACCCCAATCCATTCGCTATCGGGGCCTGTTAGGACACTTATATAAGTTTACACATTTACATACTTGATCAGCATGCCGGACAACAACAGTTGCCAAATCTTTTCCAAGTAAACCTATGTATTTCCATAATGGATTTACTCTCTGGTTCTTTTATGCTCTAACAATTGACTTCGGTAAAATTTATGCTAAAAGGTTTTGTTAAATTGCATGTTCCTATTTCAGATTTTAGGCAAATATCATTTCCAACATCTTATCTTTGTCCAAACTAAAATGAAGGTAATCATATTCACACCCATAGGTTACAGGACAAAATACTAAAGTAAAGCCAGTTAAATATTAAAGATTCCAAATTTTACCTATGAAATAAACGTGCATATGGCTCAAGGGCGGGAAGCCCGGCAACTAGATGCTCATCCAAAGCTGTTGTTGCAGGAGGAAGTAGAAGTGCAGGGACAGCCGCTGCTGTTAAAGTAGCAGTCTCATAGCGAGTAACTTCATCATCACACACACTTAATATGACACCAGCACCATTTGCTACAGCCCACCTTGGAGTTGATGGCATAAGCTGAGGATGCTTTCCAGATCCACGGGATGAAGCTAAGAGAAAAACATCAATCAATTAACAAGCCCATGATCATCTTTGTGATTGTAGTTGCTAGTTAATGACATGCAATCAGAAGTACAAATGCAAACTCTGTATCACACATGCACAAGCAAGTAGAGAAGCACATCTTTAATGAACACAAAAGTGATGGTGAACTCTATTTTTCACATCCAGATGTATAACCACAATCAAATCATTAAGACATTGTTGTTCTTTATAAGTAACATCTGGCTTTAATTAGTACTGTACAGGAGAAAATTTTAAATTTAACCTGTTACTTTTAAACATTGTTATTATTATTATGTCCTTACCTATCATACTATCTCCTTAAGCTTCTGGGTAATTGGATACCTTTACTAAAAAATAAGAGTAAGAGATCAAGTGGTTACTTAACATGGTATTACCATTAATTATGAGGTCACGCATTCGGATCCTCCCACATGATTGCCATTTTATTTGTATGCTCGTGGGTAATTGCATCCACATTCACTTAAAATTGAGCTTGATCAACATGACAAACTAATTGCTAAATCTAGCCTTACATGTGAAGAGGCCCGATAGACTTTTACCTTTAACTATCAACTTAAGTTTATGAATCAAGTGATTACTTAAGATACCACTGGAGGCATACTCTCCCCTTGCGCTCTCAAGCTTGTGAGCAACTTAAATTACACCCAAACCATCAAAATATTAGATTAATGTCAATAAGGGAATTACAATGAATGATGGCTGTGATTGTTAAATAAATATGAGGCATGGAAGTCATGTGATACCAGTAGAGGGAGAAAATAAAGAGTACATATTTCTCTCTTCAATCAGGACATTGCATCTATACGGAAGAAATGATAACAAAAGAAAGGGCAACAAAAGTAACAAGGAACATATACTATTCATTTTTCGAAACTGAATATTCAACTAACCTATTGTAGGTGGCTTTAGCTCTCCAGCTGCATATTTACCCATAACACCACTACACCTGTTACACAAAGTTGGAGGAGGTTGATAAAAGAAGGGCATGCAAACCACAAGGTATCAAGTCCAATAATAAACAAAAAGAAAGAGAGTGATAATATGGAAAAGTACTGGTTTTTGCTAAGTGAAAGAGTAAATATTGATGTATTAAAATAAGCAAACACTTAAAATCTTCATTCAATGTTTAAATCAAAGCAATAAATTGATGAACCCAAGCAGAATGGAATTAAAAGAGAAAAATAAAAGACCAAGCGCAAAAATGCGCTCTCATACCATGTGAAAATATAACTTGATAAATAATTGATACTTAGATAATTGAAAACTTAATCTTCCTTACTCTATATTACCTATTAGCAGCATGATACAATCCTAAGTTGGATACTAGTACTAGTATAATAATATACACTCCGTTTGAACGAATAAACCCACATCCACATGACAAATATTCATATAGAAAACCAAATAGCTCTAACAGCTCCCATTAGATATTTCTATCCAATAAATCTGATCTCAGATTATGACCATGCCAGAAGCCTCATGCTTTGACATTTTAGTAATCAACCCTAGCTTATGATTTTCCTTGTGAAATTAAAACCATACATCATCAAGATACTGGTTGGTTTGCTTGTAGGTCAACAGGTGCGTCAAGGCTTACATGCATTTTCACCAATTTCTTGCTCTCTCTCTCTCTCTCTCTCTCTCTCTCATGCTCCTATCCTAGGAAAGAAAATGAAAACACTTGCATGTTTAGAAATAGAGTGTACCACCCCAAGTGTGAACTGTAATGCAATACTTTAATTCAAGTTTGGCTTCTCACATTGGTGATTAGTTGCTTCAAAAAATGGTACAGTTGAGTCAATTCAACAAATTGGCTTATCCCTGATAAGCAATATTATTCAGCTTGTCCTTGACAACTATCTTCCATCCATTCCCAAACCCTAATAAAATCAACCAGTTTGTATAACTGATTCATCAGAACAGTCAAGGCGGTTTGGGAAGCTAATTATACTAGGCAGTCCATCAACCAACTTTTGCTTTCAGTTTGTCATCCAATCTAGCCATAAAAACTAGAACCACTTAATGCAACAAGACATTAAACCAAAACTTTTTATATTCTTATTGAATGATATTTGATTTACAACTATATGCCAGAACTGAACAATTTACTCACCAGCGGAAGTAGTCACTTCTGATCCCCAGAGGGGCAGCAAGCAATGTATCAGTAATCCAGGGGGACAAAGGCCTTAGAGGTTTCCTCTCTTGTTGCCCCAAAGGCATATTGCAGGATTCCCCATCTCTGGAGTCAGTTGTTGTAGCACCACTGCTACCACTACTTCTCTCGGTTTCATGAGTCTGTTGTTTGATATTGTATATTGGGCGATTGTAATGAGTTAAAATTCGTAAAATCTCAGTGCATGCCAAAGCCCACTGTTCAGAATACTCATTCTGTTAAAAAATATATATGTAATTGAATCATCAGCAACATAAACTTTTTCCCCGACTCAC
The DNA here is from genome assembly GCA_019650275.1 of Xylocarpus granatum. Lineage (NCBI taxonomy): Eukaryota > Viridiplantae > Streptophyta > Magnoliopsida > Sapindales > Meliaceae > Xylocarpus > Xylocarpus granatum. The sequence goes on along the minus strand of BNST01002277.1, from coordinate 34,474 downwards.
AAAGTAAATTATGTTCTCTATTCAACAAATTCAGAAATCAGCTAACAAGTGCAGTAGAAAATGTAGCTTATCAAGAATGAATGATATTCAGTATATAGTTAAAAGGGAGAAAGAATATAATTCCCTAGATTAACCTCTCAGGTCACATACCTTGCTGCTAGGACAAACTAAGGAAATGAACGAAGCAAATGGAGGACTACTCTTGTCATACACCAGTGTTCCATCAATGATACATGATATAATTGGAAGAACAACAGCATGCCCATGCTCCGGATGATGAAGAACAAACATTGCTGTTTATTGAATAAAAGCATAAATATGTCATTATGTGACTAAAGAAATTATTGAACATAGTAATTTAAAGTTGCAATTTTCCTTTAAAACTAACAGGGGTAAAGAATCAATACCCAGAACATCATCAAAAAGGAGCCTCTCTTTAGATGGATAACGGTTACGAATCAGCTGCACAAGAATACAACGAGTAAGCAACATCTCTTATAAATCTTTAAATCTTGAGAGTACTGCTGAAATTAACATTTTCCATGCTATACAGAATACATGATAAATTTGTACAGAGATAAAGCATACCTCCGCAATGTCCTCAGGGAATTGTTCTGATGTAAACTGGCCAAAGTAGTCAACATAGGCAGTAGTTTGAATCTATCAAGAAGCCAAACGATAAATTGCAAATAAAAGTTGTATAAGTTACAACTAGAAAACAAACTTATCAACCAAATAAAAAAATAAAAAAGGGGAGGAGGTGGATAGCCGAGATTAAAATCAAATTGAAAAATGAAATATAAATATTGTATTCCATGGGCAAAAAATAATTGAAAGCCAGAGCCTTCAGTAGAACAATAGTGAATTAGAGGCAGATACTAGCTCTAATATATTCTCATGTTTATGTTGAAAAGAAGTATCCGTAATTATATCACTGGGAACAACACTGAGAAAAGAGTTTCATCAATCATGCACAGTAAATTTTCTATTTCTGCACTCCTATGACAACCTTCTTCTCTCTGTCTACTATAGGGTAGCAAAACAAAAATGACATGAACATTTTTTTTTATATAGTTTCTCCTATATCCCTAATGACCCTACTTTCCAAACATCATAACCTAAAAAGAAACAGCTACTTGAATTCTTGATAACTAAGCATCCACTCAATAGAAAAGAAAGAAAAGCATCTCAGAAATTTGCAGGGTTATAAGCATATTTTCTATTTTTGGGATTTGGAAAGAAAAGCACCTAAGACCCAATTGATAATTCATCCAACCAATCATTTAGTAGTAATGTGTCTAGCAAGGATTTGGAAAAAAAAATGATTTTCTTGGGAGGAAGATTTTTAATTTCAATAGTCACTTTCTTGCTGCAACATTAGTGTCGATTTCTAATGAGCCCAACGGTATTTTCCTCTAGTTTATTTAAGAAAATTGGGAAAATATCGGGATGCTGTTGCTATATTCTTATTTTGTATTAGCTCCTATTTGATCTGCTAACCTCTTTTCCGTAATATTACTAAAATGTTAACGTCTCTTATCAGCAAAAATGAAATTCCTATGACCTAACATATAAATCATGGTCAAACCCAATGTTATAGAAACTGAACCTACTGATTCAGCTGGGTCAGTTTGATTCAATTCTTTGGGTTACTCAATCCAAGTTACACCCATAAGTAAGATTATCATGGAAAATAAACAATTAATAAAAGGAAAATAGAAAAGCTTCTAGCATGCAAACAAGAAGATGCACCAAATGATCTGGGTGTCAACTCCTAAACGTAAAAAAAGTTTCCATCACCATTAATTTCTTTTTTGTGGGTGCAAAACATTTCATCACCACTCTAAAGTGTAACTTCAACAAAGTCACACAACATGTTTGCATCACTGTTTTGTCTTTAGGATGACTATTTTAACAACATTTATTTTGCAAAAAAATCACGAAGCGCAACATGAAGTCTTCTAAAACAAATGGACTCCCAAGCAAACTCCACACAATCTCCTCCCCCGCCCCACCAATGCACCCCCAACAACCCCGAAAAAAATGAAAAGAAGAAGAAGAAAAAGAAAAAAGGGTCTGCCAAGAAGAATCTGCTCACACCTACTCATAATTTATTTCAACAGAAGACACAAGTCCCTGGGCCACCAGTTATTCCTCTACAGAACTTTCTTGGCAACATGTTGGATCATTAAACAGCCTGATCCACCTTCAATCTCATAACTTATTTCAACAGGAAATACAAGTACCCTGAGAATTAGACTGCCTGATACACCTTTATCCTTCAAATTAATAGAAAGGCCAAAGCTGAGTAAAAAGGGTTTTGTAACTCAGTTGAGTGACTCTCAGTAGTTTTAACATTTTAAGGGTAGCTTTAGTCAGTAAAAGGTAATTCCTCAGGACTAGTCTTGCTCCTAAACTAAGGACAGTGTTAGTTGATAAAACAACCACCACACACACAGCATAAGAAAAACAGAATGAACAGCCATATCAACTTGTACTCAGATGAAGGATATTGGAAAACATCCTCACATAGATAAACACAGAAAAAATTGCCGGTGACGTTGCAATGCGAAATATAATAAAAGTACAAGAACTGAGAGAGAGAGAGAGAGAGAGAAGAGAGAGAGTACTTGATTTTATGCACATAATTCAATTTGAACTACCAATGATTATTATCAAATCAAGCGGGTTGAAAATGAGGAATCAGGAAACCAAAATTATTTGAAATGGCAATGTCCCATTTTTACTCTGGTTTTTTATATGAAAGCAGTCATACAAACTAAGAACATGTTTTTTTCCTTCATCCAGGCTATTTCTGAGATAAGAACCAACCAAAATAAATACAAATAATGATATATTCCAGAGATACCATTCCAAATTAAAATAAAAATTCAACTTGTTTACTACAATAAAAGCTAGCAGTCTACAGCCCAAAACTCAAAACTTTTCTCACAACACAATATTATTCACAGCCAACTCTTCCTAATAAACTGCAGTCAAGAGAGCAGGAAAATTAATTATACTCACAAAAGATTAACTTCTCTACAAATATTATGCATTAAAAATAAAATAAAATAACACATAAATTTGCCCTTCGCATTGATATCATTTCCATTTCAACTTCATAATTTTATTTTTTTGTTTTTTATATTTTTGACAAAAGCATAATATTATATCAGGCAACACAAATTTCTTTAGCTTATACTAAAACAAAACCAAACAACAAAAATTCATTATTAGAAAGTAAAAGAATTTATCAAACCTTGCGTTGCTGGGCATCTTGTGGCGGAGGCCAGAACAATGAGGAGAATCGAAGTCCGTCAATCCACCTCTCAGATGAACCGGCCATCTAATACAAAAATTGTCGTTCAATTATCCCCTTCCTTTTTTCAGCCAGTCAGAATAACAGAAATTTTGCTATGTAACCGTTACCAATCAAGAATCAAAATATCGTAATTCAACATCCCAATCAAAGACAAATTATCAACTGAAAACAACGAAGGTAGCTTTCAAATTTACAAATTTCTATTATTGTAGTAGTGGCTGCTCCAACTCTTTAAAAATAATGAGTTTTACTCCACTTTCTTAGTCTCTTCCTCAGTTCAGTCCTGAAAATTCCAAAATTTTCAGAAGAAATCATATTAAAAATACAATTACAATGAGTCCAGAGAAAAGCAGATATGTTGAAAACCGAAACTAAAAGGAAAATTATTTACAGAAATTTGCAACTCCAAGAAATATATAAGCAAATACCAACAAGCAAATTCCATTTTTAAATTTTTTTCTCCGAAATGGATAAAACCAGTAGCTACCTGTCCATTTCGGCTACTGGTAAACAATGGATGAATCTCTACAAATAACAAATACTTCACACACAGAGAAATATAAATAATCAAATTTGTGAAAGATATTGCACAGCGGCAACAATTTGAGCTTCAAAATCAACACAAAAAGATCCAGGAAATTCTTTAAAAAATTGAAAGAAAATAGAAACTGAGAAAAGTACCCGACGTCTCTGCCTAGAGAAATTCCTTCGGCTACTGCTTCAAGTTTTGTTTATGGCATTACAATTGTTACTGTAAAAAATATAATTTTATTAATAACAATAACAAATAAGATTTTTTTTTATATTTTTTATTTTTGGCCCCTTTTGGAACTGCGCTTGGAATGTAATAAGAGGCGGTTGTTCAGCAGAGATCTTTAGATGCGCTCCTAGCACAGATTGCTGCATACGTGTCACGGATATTTTCCTGTCAACCTGGAGGCCTGTACCACGTCATCTTAGAATGCATGTATGTATATGATGGTATCTATCATACATGGGTAGAATTATTGGAACGAGGATGCGGGGACTATTTCAGCAATATTTTATTAGTTTTCAAACTCAACTGTGAGAAGATATTTTCTCAGGGATTTGGTGGGGCTCTTAGACCAAGGAGTACGCCTACCTCGTGTTTTGGCCGTACACGTGTTCTCATAAGATACTGAAGTCTAAGATTCCAAAAAGTACTATCCTTACTCTTACTACCATCATAAATTAGAAATAAAGAATAAATGCTTATTTTGACATTGACATAATTTTTATGCTAAAATTTTTCTGGTGTAAAATTTGTCATAGAGAAGTCAGAATATTCAAAATAGTCACATTCTTTTTTAATCAGTTGGATAGTTAATAAAATCTTACTTATTAAAAATGTTATGAATATTTTGTTGATATCTATTCAATCCTATTTGATCATACTTGTTATTGAATAACTTGAATCATAACCTTACATAAGTGAGATTTGCCATTGAGTAGCCCAAACATCTAGTCTCATAAGAACAATTTTCAATCATATATTTGTTGTAGAATTACCCAAATTCAGACCTTACTTAATTAAGACCTATTAAAAAGCACCCTAGTATCTAGTTTGAACAAGATCATTGGAATAGGCATTGCACCTTTTCTAAATACTCATAAATCAGTTATAAACACAGTTATTACTTGCACTTTGAGAGATATTTAACTTTATAAGTGTGATTTGAACCACTTTCTAAATAAGTAAGAAGAGAGGTTATAGTTATAATGAGTACCATTTATATAGATAATAAATATTTGTTTATGAGTAAATATCTATCAAGACCTACTTGATCATATATATTATAAAATAGTTCATAATGTAATATTATTTAAGTAACACCCGATATAGAGTAGCTAACGTTTTGACTTTAAAATATATTTAATTTTATAAAAATAAAAAAAGTGTAATTTGAATCAGCACACGTTGAAATACTTTTATTTTAAAATATATTAAACTATATTTAAAAAAAATGACTAGAACCATCGTCTAAGTTGAATGCATGATTAAAAAAATATTAAATAATATATATTTACTTCGCTTAAAAAATAAGATATTATTCAAAATTTATAAAAATTACAAATATTTATTTTTGATTTGGATTATAAAAGTAAAATTTAACGTTTAATTTCTTATAAAATTTATAATTTAAATTTTTTTAAGATAATAATAATATACATTCGATCAAATTGCTTGTTACTTAAGATGATGCGCGTTGATTGACGTGGAATGCATTATGCAAACCATCCATAGCCTCCACTTCACTAATATTAAATTTTATAGTTAACTTATGGAGGTCTAATTAGTGGAGACTAATCAATTACGAGTTTATTACAAATGTTTTCGTAGTGATTTTGACTCTTGAAATTGAGCAAGAGTCAAAATCTGTTAAGACTTTTGAAAATTAAGTGCGTGTGGTACTGTTTTTTTAGGTTTTGAAAATGTTCTTGCAATTAATCTAAATAAAAAAAATACCTTTTATGTTGTTTTCTACAAATAAATTTTTCATAACCAAGTAAAATAGTTACTCTTATATATATCAAGAAAACTTTGTTTCGTATTTTTGTTTTGAAAATATATTTTCAAACAATAAAATATATCAAATTGTATTTTATAAATTTTAAATTATAACTTTTTAAAATAAAATTAATAAACTCAGTTTCGATGTATCTTTGTTTTTAAAACAATTTTTATTTTTGTTTTAAACAAAAATGAATTATTTTGGCAAGGTTTAGTAAGTAAATTAAGGGAGGATTGACTTCCCAAATTAAATCATTTATTCCACTTTGAATTGAAGCAGAGAAAAGGTGTGATTTTAAATTCAATTTTACACCAATTGAATTCTCTCTAATTTGTGGACAACACATACGACATTGAAGGTGATGGAGCATCATGTCCATTTGATTTAACAAATTATATTCTAACGACTTTAAATTGTATTTTGACTTTTATTTCATGCACCAATTTAAGAAGACAAAAAATTAGTGATAATACAAATTTATTTAAAGAAATCAGTCTGTTAAGGTAATCACGTTCATGCGATGGTTGCAAGTTAATATTAGTATAAGGTTACTCGAATGTTCTAAATAATTTTTTTCACTTATTTACATATATATTATTTGAAAATTTGTATTCTAATTGGTTAAATTTTTACTCTTATCAATAATTAAAAAATATATATATCTTCACACCTTAAGAAATCTAATAAAAATTATAAATTAATAGATACAAATTTTTAAAATACTAACAAAAAGTGAATTTTAAAGTAAAATTGTATAATTTAATCATTAGTTTAACTGATTAAATATTAAAATAATTTTAGATATAACTTTATATATTAACAATATTTTTCATATGTCTATTATAAATTTTTAAAAATTAATAGAAATTATTCTTCAAATTATTTTTTTATATTTTATATTTAAATTAATTTAATAATATAATTTAATAAATAATACTATATATTGTTTATTTATATAAAAATATAAATAATTTAATTCAATATTTATATATAAAACTATATGATTTAAATATATACAAATAAGTATTATAAATTATTTGCTTATACAAAAGTATTTTTAATTATTATACAATATTTTTATGATTATTGAAATTAGTTGGATCATAATTTTTATATATACAATTAGATAGGCTAATTACTTATAAAATCTTATTTTTATCTTATAAAAAAATTCTCATTTCAAAAAATATAAAAATTTTAATTTTGGTTTTTTTGAAATAAAAATTTATGATCTAATTAACTGCAATTAGTATGAAAATATTCCACAAGAACTAAAATAATTATATATAAATAAGCAATTAATATTACCTATTTGTATATATTAACATCATATAATTTTATACATATTTATTGAATTTAATTGTTTATATTTCTACATAAACAAATAATTTATAATATTATTTTGTTGAAATTAATATTTAATATATATTTATTAAATTAAATTAAATTATATGTTAAAATATAAAAATATTTTTAATTATTTCGAAATATTAGAAAAGAGAAGAATGAAAAATATTATTAATATCTAAAACTTATATATAAAATTATTTTAATTATTCAAATATAATAATTTTAATTATTATAAATTATTTTATGTTAATTTTATAAAAAAATTTTATTTATGTATAATTTTATCAAAATTTTAAAAAGTATTTAAAAATATTTTTAAATAATAATAAAGATGAAATTTTATGATTAATTGATAGAACAAGAATTATATTTTGAGTGGTGAACATATTATCTGATTTAAGGCTGTCAACGTAAATAATATGGTTCACTAAAACTAGTCTTTTTTCATTTTAAATAGACTTTTTAAATATCAATTTAAAAATCTTGTTTTTCTCGTGTTACGAGTTATTAAAATAACTCGGTCGAGTCGGACCCGAGTTAATGGCGGCTGTTCGTGGCAAAAAAATCGCACTTGGTACATTCGATTCTCCAACGCGGGTCCCATCGGCATTAACTGTAAAAAGGTTATGACCTATGGTTGCCCGCAGAGCATCGAGCCACCGTGTCATCGACACGTAAACGACTTTAATGGCTGAATTTCACGGGCAACCCCGAGAAATATCTGGTTGTCCACGCACCCTTTCTAGATATTTCTGCATTTTTAAAACCTGGAGGAGATTGATTTGACGTGTATCCAATCGCACAAGAGCAATCGATATATACATCTTGGATCTGGCCAAACACACACGTGGCACAATGCTGTGATGGGAATATATCTCCGCTGGTCTTCGGCTCCGCCACTTGCTTCTCCTTGGTTTGTAGCGGACATGAATACATTTGTGTGGATGGTTGGTGACACCGCATGAGTATCATAGCGATGGATGTCCATGCATCATCCTATCCCGGTTTCGATCTTCACTTCATACGTGGCGGTCTTTCATTTGGAAATTATTTTCTTAGATTAATATCTTCGTTCACTCTTAAGCCGTGAGAAAATGTACACGTGTCATTATAAAATATTATATAAAATATATATATTTTATATGCACTCCACCTTATCTCAAAAATATATTTTGATGGATTTTATAAATCAATATTTTTTAAAAATTTATGTTATTTTTCTTAAATTTTTGTTAAAAATAAGTAATAGAAAAAGAGACGAATCTCAATTAATTAATTAATTAATTAAAATAACTAATTAATTGTTCTAAGAAGCCGATGATTAAAAAAAGAACAATCTAGAATGACAAACGACAATAAAATTGACATAAAGCTAAAAATAAGTTCGATGAATGTCGGTTACGCACTCGCAATTAAAATATTAGGAAAACCGAGTGGTCGGTTTGATTACAGAAGACCAAATTAATATAAAATTTAGCATGAAAGTAACTTCTCTGTAGAGTGAAAATAAAAAAACGACAAACTACAGCGCGAAATTTTAAGAGAAGAAGAGAAACTGGAAGAGACTTGCTCTATTTATTGAACACGTATTGTTCAAACTTTTGTTAGCTGGGGCCCGCTGATTGTGACGGTGGTCTTTCGGACAATCATAAATTTGCTTTTGACGAGGATTGGACGGCTGCAGATGCTGATGATGATGATAACAACGACCGTCCTGTCTTATTAAACTTCCATTATTGTTTGTGCCAATCAACTAATTAGGGGTATTGACGTATAGGTGCCTTGCTTTTAGTGTTATAACAAATAAGGACAGTGCAGGATACAAACCCACAACTAAGGGATTAATTCGTTATAAATGATTTAAGTATATATTAATTCAATATTTTTTCAATCTTAAATCTTAAGGAAACTATCTGTGACTCTCCCAGATTATTAATAATGTGGATTTAGGACGGCGGGTCGAGGCCGAGAGATCTATCAGCTTGTTTGTACGCCAGGATTATCAAGTGTGCAAGGCATTCATTCCGAATTAAGGTCCAAAGAATTAGTCATATTCGTTATGTGCAACTGAAGGAATAAAATTAATTGATTATTGTTACAAATATAACTTTTTCCTATTAAAAATTAATATGACTTTGTTACACAAAACGAAGTGATAGAGCATTTGAATTTTTTCTTATTAAAAAATAAATATAATTTTTTTTTCTTACTCAAATTTAATATAATATTATTATACAAATCTATTTAAGTTTGTAATAAAAAATTACGAAAACAAAGACAATTGAATTTATGTTTCAAGCGAAGAAGAGGAGGATTTGCTTTAAAAATGGTAAGTTTTTTGATAATTCACGAAAAAAATTTATTTTAATTTACAATATTTTTATTATAATTTTCTTCATTTTTAATAAGAAAATAATTATATTTTGTATTTTTATATAAATTATAATTTATCGATTGTAATTTTATTATAGCGTAATCAATACATTATAATTTATTTTATAAAACGCGTATTCAGAGCATCATATTTTTTATCAAATGAGTTAACTAATTTTGATATTACACTTTTATTATCTCAACTTTTTATCATTATTAATATTCGAGGCGTAAATAAAACATTTTAATTTTTTTTCATTGGTTATAAAATTAAATAATTATAATAAACATATAACTAAACTATTCATATACATATTTATAATTATTTTGTAAAAATTAAATGCACACACTTACAAAATCTGCTCCCCCCCGTTTAAAAATTCTGTGGTTAATCTTAAAAAATTTTCAAACAAATACTCCTATTATCATTTACAATATCATAAATATCAAGCCATAAAATTTTGTAAATAAATATCATTTACCATTGCCTCAATAGTGTCAAGAAAAATCTTGTTACACTTGACGGCATATGTCATCGCTTAGGTAGACCACAATCATAATTCGTATCTTACATATGTGAAAAATAGTCTTAGTGATCTAAGTCTCATCTTTACAGAGTATAATTACTAATATGGTAGTTTCAAAAACCACCCATACAAAAATAATATATCATCTATGAAATAGTATATGTTAAGTTTTTCCCTATGTTGACTTATTCGTGTACAAAAATTTTTGTAAAATGTTATATGTGAAATGCAAAGAAATTATCTTGCTAGTTGCCTTCACTACTTAAAGAGGCTGGTGTCCATGTTATTTAATGCCACTTGGTACATAATTGACAAATGTTACACACTTCACTTCTAAAACTCATAACAATGAAACAACATAGTTTATCACAACGTAACTAGTTTCTTAATCATAAATTATTTCTTTAACATAATAGTTAAAATTTTTCCTATCAATTGGGATTGAGCCTCAAGACGTGCTTCCTTTAACTAGGCCTACCAAGGGTTTGGAATTCTTAATGTTAAGAACAAATTAGTGTAGGGTTAGGGTTTGGGTCTGCTCTGCCATATTGAGTTCGCCCAAGTGGACAACATCGTGCTAGTTGAACAAGTTACTATAAATGGTATTAAAGCTAACTTGTTAATAAAAAATATGTCAACAACGAAGTTGGGCTCTGAAGAGATGAATTATAATATCCTATCTCACTTGAAATTCAGCTTGGAAATGTGCTTATGAATGATCTAACTGCTTTTGATTTGTATAAGGCCTTTTGGACTAAGGACTTAAAATTCTTAGTGTTAAAAATAACGGTCTGAAGAGCTATGGTTTGGGTCTATTATGCCACGCTAAATTGTACTAAAATAGACAATATCATACTAGTTAGACAAACTCATTATAAATAATATGTCAACAATAACTCAACTAGAAATATGTCAATAAAGATGTTGAGCCCCAAGATAAGTGGATGGTAATATCTTACATTACTTAAAATTGAGTTTGGGGATATATTTATAAGTATATATCGTTCCTCAACTAACATATGGATTTTTGAGCAAAGGACTTGAAATTCTTAATGCAAAGAACAAAGCTATGATAGGCAGGAGTTTTGGCTTGTTATGCCACCCTAAGTCATTCCAAAACAATAATATCATATTATTTAGATTGGGTCATTATAAATGGTATCAAAACTAATTTATCCAACCATAAATGTGCTAATAATGATGTTGATTCTCAAGGACTGTGAATCATAATATCCCATATCACTTGGAGTTTAGTTGGATATGTACTTATAAGTGTGCTAACCTCCCTTAAACTGTACAAGGCCTTTTGGTTCCAAGGCTTAAAATTCTTAGTGCCAAGAATCAAACCATAAGGGGCCAAGATTTGAGCCATGAACTAGGCCGAAGTGGATTCAACTTATTACAAATGGCAGCAAAATCAACTTACTCAACTAAAAATGTGCTAATAATAATGTTAAACTCTAAAAGAGTAAATTGTAATATTTGACATAGCTTATAATTAAGCTTGAGAATGTGTTTATAAATGTTCTGTCATTTTAAAATTGTACAAGGTCTTTTGGGCCAAGAGTTTAAAATTCTTGATGCAAAATATAAAGCCGTTAGTGACCACAATTTTAGATATATTACATCGCGTTAAATTGCGCCAACGTAAAAAAATATCGTACTAATTAGACTGAGTTATCACAATAGTACTAGCACATTATTTAATAAGCTATATAACCCCCACATTAGCGCAAACCTATAATTCATAGATATAAATTAAATTAAATTCTTGTGTGAGATTATTGTGAAAAAAATTAGGAACATCTTGTTTTATAATTCAGGACTAAATTTGTGTTTGCTAAAAAATTAAAGAGTGTTGTTTATTTTATAATCTAGTAAATTCTAACAAATTTTGGTACTTTTTCGATACTGTTAATTAGCATTACACATGTACTAAATTAAAAGTATACATAATCCATGTACTTTTAAGTTTAATACCCAAATTTTATAAAATAAAAATAATTTTTAAACTAATACATAATTACATCGTAAATAAAATAGAATTTATAATATTTAATGAGTAATATTGAATATTTTAATATATATTTTTAAAAAAAAATGCTAATTAATCTACAGAATGAACAACACGTATAGTTCTAATAAGTTCTTAAAGCAATGACGTTTTTTTTTGAAAAGCTTAGATAAACACGAATTGTGAGGCATAGTAATTGATATTTTCTTATCTTAACGATGTTTTGGTGTATATCATTAAATTAATTACAAATTATTGAATTTATTCTTGAATTAATGACAAGTTATTCTATTAGAAGATAAATATACACACATTTTTATAATGTTAGAATTAAAAAGAGGACACAATTTTGGATTTTTTTTTGAATAATTTGAATTAATTAACATTATTTATTATTACTGATATTTAAATAAGAGTCTATTCTTTAAAACATTTTCAATAAATTTTTTTTTAATTTTAAGATATCATGTTAAACATATTTTTGAATTTTAAAATTAAAAATAATTCTTGCAAATATTATACTATCCATATTTTCATATATTAAAAATACAAAAAATGTACCTCAAAATATATAATCATATCTTACAAAGTTATATGGGCCATAGCTCAAATGCTCGACGCCCATCTTGCAATCTCAAATTTGGACAGCCGTACTAACAAGATTATGCAAATGCTCACTGTTATTTGGTTCTCTCAATAAAATTTGTTAAAAAGATTTAGATAATTTTTAAAATATTTTATATTTTAATTGCCAAAAAAAAAGAAAATCTTTGATATCATACAAGCAAGGTGTATTTGTGTTAAAAAAAATGGTACATAAGTACATATAATAATTTTACGTTAATTTGCGTTACATTATTTGTATAAAAATTATTATTATTATCCAATCTCGTTCTTAAAAATTGAATGGTAATATTATGTCAATTTCACACATTTTATATTTTTACAGCATGAGAAAACACGTCATATGAGATACAGGTGATATAATAATATAATAGACGTGAGTTTTTATATAAACTAATTTATTATCGTAATATTTTATATTTTTACGAAATTAAGTAAAATTCAATAAAAAAATTATATTGAACATGAGGTAATAATGTATCAAAAATTAAATACGATTCAATTTTGTTTCTTATACTTTTAGAAACGAATTGGAGTGAAAGTGAATTAAAAATTGAATCATAATCACTTCAAACATAACAAATCAATTATATTTGGAGATGTTTAATTTTCCTATTACAGATGTATCTCATACTTACACTGACCATATATGTATTGCTAATATTAACTCACTGACTGTATGCATCAAACAACCAGTAACTGTATTGATCTGCAATTTCTAAACCCATTGAGAGATCAGCACAAATGATATTATTAATATTAAACAAAATTCTTATCATCAACCACTTTATTATATTGCTACTGGTCTTAAAATTTGTCTGTCTTCCTAGCCGTTAGTGGAAAATTTTCATGACAAGTAGAGAGAGGATTTTCACTGAAAAAGGTAGTCCATCAGACACTTTCTCCCCCTGAACCTTTTAATGTCATGTCAGTAAAAGCTGAGTAATCAGATGAATGCCACAATTTTGATACCGTCCTTTCTGCAATGAAGAATGTTTGATATAGTTAAGTTGTTGATGATCTTCTAGAGCGATGAGATCGTTTTTATCAGCACTTGGAGCATAAAATATGCAGATTATTAACTAGTTTTAGTTTCTAAAGAGGAAATGAAAAGAAATATTGCTACAGGAAGGGAACTATCCCTGCACCCTGCAAAAATAGTCTTATTTTGATTTGTTGCATAAAGGTTAAAGGACAATATATTGAATGCAGATAAAATGGTTGATGATAGAATGGTTGATTTGGTGTTATGTTCATATGCCTGCAGAGACTTTCCATGTCTATTTGAAGAGGTAGACTATGGTCAAAAGGGATCATTACTCTTCTTTTATTTGAGGAGAGAGAATCTAATATCTGTGCTTCAGTGCCAAAAAGTTTATAAATTTTTTATTAAATATCCAGAAATTTCTTACCTTTCAATCACTAGCTGCTTATCCTTGAATTGCGCTGGCTTGTTGTAAGTTGGATACTTGAATCTCAGAGATGTAATGGATCTAGCTACATTGCCGTGATTGTCTGATAATTTTATTGTACTAGAAAAAACTAAATAGAATTTTCTGATGTCCTTGCAGAATGAACTAGACTGCAGTGTAGAGAGCCATCGATGTCCCCTAGGATGCAAGTCCAACACTAGCATTCACAACCCACAATGCAGTTCACCAATCCTGGCTTCCCAATCCCTTCTGGTTCCACTGGCCTAATTAATGAGCAGGGAACTCAGTCTGAGCACTGCAATTAGCAACCCAAAAATTCAGTCTTCTTGAACGCTTGATCAAGCTCCATTCATAGCAGTCTTCAGCACTATCACATTGCACAGGGAGAGGGCTACTACCCGAATGGGGGTATACCTCTGACAACTGGTGGCAGCAACAATGATTCCAACTTTTTAGAGCAGCAAAACAGGGAGTCTAATCCTCCCGGTTCCAATGCTTTGTGAATGGGCATGCATGCCGAATAAAATTACTAAGGTGATATGTTTTAAGAGGCCTCGTGCTGTTGAAAAGCTAGCAGGACGAGTTGGATTGCTATTAGTATGCTATTTGACTGGCATCCTTGGCAGATGGAATTGGTTATTTGATAGAAGAATAAACAGATGATGCTGGTGACTTGTTGAAGTGTGCGAGGAAGAATTGTTTTGTTGTATGTTCTCATGAAGTAAGAAGCAACATATGATGAGCACCGCCCCACCATCACTTGATCATTTGTTAGTCTTTTTAAGCCAGTTAGCTTGGGTGTTTTAGGCCGTATGTATAAAGCATGCATTTTGTTGAGCTGAACATGCAACTTAAAAAATTAGTTTTCGTTATATGTGACTGCACGTGTATTTATCTTTTCCATTGCATGTTCTGGTTTATCTCTGTAAATTTGGGGTTCTGTATATCTTCTGCTCTGTATGGCATAAAGATCCGATTCACCTAAAGCTCATCTTTGAATCCATTTCATCTCACTGCTAAGATAATACTGTCTTGGAATTTTCTGCTAATTAATGGTGAATAATTTCTTCGGTTGTGACACCAAGTGATTTGTCTATTGGCAATGGCAATGTTCCTCCCTTGTTGACAAGAGGCCGCATGCTTTCAGAAAGAGTAATATTAGACTTTACAATTTTCATCCCAATTTTGTATGCTTAGTGATGTGACTTTCATTTTTGGATTGTGAACTTTATAATTTTAAAAATGACAAATTACCTCATCTCACCTTCAAATGAACGAATGCTACTTCACTACTTGAAACAAGAATTGGGAAGTATTATATATATATTAATTTTATGATACTGGAATGGCCAAATCAAGAGCAAGAGGAGGAGCAGTAATACTAGTGATACAAACTCGTCCACACCAATTGGACTGCATTTACGTTAGTTTGAGTTTGTGTGGACAACTGCATCTCTAGTATTCATGTTTCAAAGGAGGTAATTGCAAATTTTAGGATCTAGATAAAACTTAGACTTACAGCCAACTGGATGTCTAGTATTATTTTTCAAATAGGGTAATTGCAGGTTTTTGCCTATAGATAAAACTTAAGACTTGCCTTTCTAACCCAAGTTTTTAATGGTTCTCCGCCTCAGATAACGTGATCACTATTACCCATTCTCCGCTCTGTCTTGTCCTTGTCCAAATACGAGAATGTTTGAGTGTCTGTGTGTGTGTGTGTTCTTCCAACAAACAGTACAATCAATTTTGGGTAACATGTGGTTTAGTAACAAAAATAATCAGATTTGGGGAACAAGGAATGATTGTCGTAAGCATGTGTAGGAGCTGAAAAACAGAGCTGTCGGCGTGATTGGTGAAGTTTGTACGAGACAACTCAACAATCATGGGTCCAAACCCATTCTAAACCCACATGCCTCAAGTCTTTTATACATGATTGATTTGGCTTGAGATTCACAAAAATGGCAATTGAGTAATGCATCTTACCTACTACCATCAACTTGTTCATGCTTATGCATTGCTCTTTCAAGATTTAAGAAGCCCAAAAACACTTCTCTCATTCTCGAATTTAGGCACGGCTTGCATAAAATGATTCATATTATTTCTCACTGGGTTTGTTCAGGCAATAACATGTCATATTAGAATTACTAACAATCATAAAATGCCAATTTGTATATGATTATTAGTAATTCGGCATTGAATTGTTAAAGATTATATGTACTATAATCTATACAATTTATGATGAATTTGGAGGAGGATAAAGACATATAGAAGGTTATTTGATGACCCTACCCACCCTATAAGAAGGCTTATCTTTAAGCCAAAACCCACATGCAAATGCATGCCACTTACGAGATAACTCAAATTTGATTACAAATTAGATGTTTTAAAGATGAGTAAAGCTTGAACTGCATTCCCCTTTTTGACCACTCAAATCATTGATCCCACAAGACTAGCTTTATTAATTATATACTTGAAAACAACCACCTCTTCTTTTCTTCTTCTTCTTCTTCTTCTTCCAATTGCACTTTATTTTTTGTTTTCTCATTTCCAAAGCAACACTAACAAAAAGATATATCATAATTAAAGTGTTAACAAAGTTAATCATGCAAATAACTCTTGTTTTACTTTCATTTTCTCTCCTTGGAAAGGAAAGTGGAGCTTAATCACATCACATCATTCTAGGTCAATAAATAAAATAAAGCTTCATTATTCTTGATTTCAAGGATATTTTGTTAACAATGGATTTGTAAATGTAAATAATACATTCATACGACCAAAGGCAATGAATCACAATACTATACTTGTGGAAGATTTGAGTAAAATATACCAACATCATCGTATGACCCACCAAAGTTGACTGCCTTGTGTAAGAATTTAGAATCATGAGTTGGGTTTTAAGAATACATATATATTTTTTATATACCAATCAATGGTTGTAAAGGCAATTCTCTTCTTCTTGCTCTTTAGGGTATACCCTTTTTGTTTTAGGACCACATGATACTCTTATTGTTATTTTATAGATGCAAAACCATACGATCCTTGTCTATTGTTATTATTATTATTGTACCAATTCCTCCACAATAAAAGTAGTAAATGGTGAACATTAGTTCTTCCGGAATTCTTCTCCTCCTTGTTCTACCCATTTCATTTGTTACCAACCCACTCTTTTCCTCTCAACATAATCTAATGCTCCTTAATTTCTTTTTTAATATTACACCGAAATAAATTAAATCTAATTTTTTAGCATTAATTTAATTAGAATAACTCTATTGCATTGCAACCCTTTTATATATATTTTTATATATATTATTTGATTAGAATTCTTTTTTTTTAATTTAAAATTTAAAATAATAATAATAATACATATAAATTATTTCAAATTTTTATTATTTTTTATAATTTAATTTAAATAATAAAATATTATAAAATATCTAAAATAAATTATTATTAAATTTTGGTAATATATTTTTTAAAATATTATATGCCACATCATTTATTTTTAAAAATTAATTATTTTTTATTTAAATGATTTTATTTGGTGATTATATGATTGATGTGATAAATTAAATAATTTTTTAATATTTAATATTTTATTTTTAAATTAAAATATCTAAAAATTATGATGTTGGAAGTTCGAATAATTATTTATTTATTTATTTTTATTATTATTTTTATAATGCTTAGTAAAAATACTAAAAACTTGGAAAATGGTCTAATCATAAAAACGTTAAAACCGTCTACGCCAATCACACCACGCCATTTGCTTGCATTCACACCACACCCATTTTATTAATTTAACGTGACCAAATAAATAATAATTCTTGACGGTCACCATCCTCTTCCCTTCCCTTCCCTTCTTTAATAATTCCAACTGGAAGCAAACCGAGTTTTCTTTTTCCCTTTTTTTTTAAATTCTATTTGTTTCCTCATTTCCAATTCCTCGCCGATTAATTCGATCCGGCGCCGCCGATTTAATCAGTCCACTTGGTTTATCCTGTCAGATCCGTAAATCTCCTATCAGATGGTGTTTTGTATGACTATTCCTTTCTTTTCGTTGTTGCTTTGGTATATATTTTCTCTTTGATTCCCGGGAAAGTGAAGGAAAGGTTATTATTGAATCAAGACATTTTTTACGCTCAAGTATATCAAGTAAGTGAAGCATTGTCGTTGTTGTCTGTGCATGTTAGTTGCTTTGATTTTGTTTCACTTCTGGCTTGCTTTCTAGCGGCCGGATCTTTAACTGTTTTTCGAAATTCTGGAAATAAAGATTGATTTTGTTTTTTTTATTTTTCATTTGACAAGATGTTTATAAAATTCTCTGCTTATAAATCTTTGTGAGCTTCTGAGGAGAAATTGAAGATTTGATCCCTAAAAAAATTTTGTACTTATTTATTTTCTTTTCCTGTTTTTATTGGTGTTGACGATGGGATGATGGTTTAGTTTGCGAGTTCGACAAGCTGACGGACTGTACATTCTGGGTGGATGAAGGACCGGCTGATGAATTTTGAAGAATTTGGGAGATTACGGTGACGCAATTAAGAAATCAAATCGGTGTTGGATGTACAGATGAGCAAAAGAACTGATGTTATTGGCAGTGGAAGGAGGAGGGTTCTTCTCTTCTTCGGCATCTGGGTATAGTAAGGGTCTGACCCTTTTACTCTTGGGTCAGAAGAACGAAGACGACAAACCCATGAGAGTTTCCCCGTGGAATCAGTACCAGTTGGTGGACCAAGAACCTCAATCTCACCTCCAGCTGGCTTCCGCCGCCAAGAACCGGTCTTCCCGCGGCTGCGCTTCCTTTGCTTGCTTCGGTCGCGCTTCCGCAGGACTTGATTCACCTTCCCCTCTCAAAGTAGGCCCTGCCCAGAATCAGGATCTCGTGCCTGGACCTCGTGCTTCTGACAAAGGAAAAGATCATACAATTGATCTTGAGGATGATAATGGTAATGCAATGAAGGTTTCTCTTAAAAGTAGCCTGAAGAAGCCAACAAATAGCGATCTAGTTCCTGTCCAGAACATTAGTGATCATGTGCAATTCAGTGAAAAAGGTAATGATATCCCTGGTCATACAGAAAGGAGGAAAGTGCGGTGGACCGATGCTTGTGGTAGCGAACTTGCTGAAATTAGGGAATTTGAGCCCAGGTAAGGAAATGTTTTATTCCAAAATGGAATATTTTCACTGTGATTTGATCATTTTTATTTGAACTTTAAGTGAGTATTTACTTTCTTGTTTCTGCTAATACTTGTGTGCGTGATGAGCTAGTAGCACACCCCTTGCTTCTTATACGCTAGTTTTATAGAGGTGATGCAACAGCAATTAGAGGATTCAAAAATTTTCCTTTGGAACCAGCGTTTGAAAGACTTAAATTTATTTTGTTAAATACATTTTTAGTGCTTGAACCATTGGGCAACCCAAAGACTAAGGTTGGAACTTAGAATTTCAATATGATGAGCAATGATTGTGAACAAACTGGAAGTATGTGTGGGAACCTTGAGGTTAGTATTTTGTTTATGTGGTGATAAGCATTTAGTAAGCAGAACTCAATTTGTCAATTCAAAGTATGTGTATCTTTTTTTTATTCTGATTTCCTCAAACCTCTCAATAACCAATAACATTATTCTTGCTACTGTGAACCACTTTACATATTTGCATAGAAAAGTTTCTGACAGTATGAATTGTTGAATATTTTGGACCAGAATTTATCTTTCTTACTTGGTACTTTATTACCTTCTTGAAAGTTCATTCTTATTGGATACAAGCAGTTTTCTACACCTTCTTCTGTGCAGTTTGAGTCTATAACCTTTTTATTTTAAGTTATTACTTATGCTGAGATGAGTCAAGCTGGAACTTGGAACTGACCTTTTTCAGGTTTTTATGGCATTTTTTTCTCCTTCTAGCTTAACTTTTAAAAATTCTACTGTATGCAGCTATTTCTTTTATTAAATTTCAAGGCAAATTTCCTATTGTGACAAACTTCTGAAACATTCTTTGTATAAGAGTAAATCTAACATTTGTATTAGTTTGATTTGCACTCTTTAAGGAACTTTTTTTTTAAAGTTTCCTACTGACTTAATAAAGCATTCAACAGCTCAGATTAAAAATAGTGGGTTCAAGAATTGGCTTACTATGACTTTAGATGCTTACTTGTGAAGTAAAACAATGAAACTTGTACCATTTTCACATAATCTTTTTTCCCTTTTTATTTGTGAATGAAAGTTAGAATATTTGATCATCAGACCGAGCACATACAACTGAATTTCACCACATATTGAGAACTTCTATTTTTCATGTGCTACCTCTGTGAGGCTTTGGCAAGGATCAGGGCTTTGATGATGCCCACAGATGAGTATTGACTGGTGGTACTTGTTCACTAGTTGGGATTAGGACCTCTAGAAATTTACTGTCCGTGAAACAATTTGTTCTCAAGAGATTAAGTTTTGTATGTGGTCTACTTGTGGCATTTCTTCCATGTATCCCATGCCAGTCAATGTTGATATCAATGCTGTAGATCTGGATTCAGGTCTTTGTTCTGTGGTCCTGTCTACCTATCTGAAGAAGAATGTGCTTGATTATGTTTGTCAATATCTCTTTCTCTCTTCTTGCACACTTATTACATTGGCATTGTGCCTGTTTGTGTGAACATAAGTCTTGTTTGATGACATTGAGAAATTGACAAAGCACATGTATGTTTCTCCCAATTCTATGGGTTGCACTAAAAATAGTGGCATAAATGTGTCTGTAATACTGTCAGCTTCTTCATCAAATATAGTTTTTTGCTAGTCCAAAGTTGTAATAAATAGGAGTTCTATGAATATGTGAAATATCATTGTTTAGCTTGTCTCATGCCAAGCAGTTGTGCTTTATATGTGGAGAGTAAATATCCGTGATTTTTGTTCCTTTGCTCTCTTCTTCTTTTGTGTATTTACTATTATTATTACACATTTACTGTTTATTGTAATTGTATCGCTGAGCTTAGACGGAAACTGTATGTAATGGCAGTGAAACGAGCGGATCAGATGACGAATTTGACAATGGAATTGAAAGAAGTTGTTCATGCACAATCATGTAGTTATGTTTTTCGGAGATAATATGTAGGACTCAACTTTTCTGAAAACGCAATGATGCAACAGGTAAATTATTACTAATGCAATTCTGTCTGGTTGCTGTGTGCATCAACTGATTTCCAGTGAAAGTAAAGTGAGTTTTTGGTCTCTACAGAAGAATGCATTCTAGGAGCTTCATTTCTGGCCACTTTTGTGGGATTGATTATTTGTATCTATATTTGATTATTGAGAATTTCATTTTTTTCAGAGCTTCATTGTGTTTTGTTATATCATTTGTGTTATGCCTTACTGTATTATCGAATGTTTCATTGCAATTAATTTTTTGTATTTTTGCATTCATGGTTTTTTCATTTGATATGTCCTCTAGTTCGTCCTTTTTGTCTTTTAGAACATTATTGGGGGGGTTTTTGGTTATATGCCCAATTTTAAGGTGCAAGCTAAATAATTATAGCCCACTTGAAAATTGTTGTCGTTTGTGATTAGAAAGAGCCTATTTTGACAAAAATGCGTCCTTTTTGTCTTTTAGAACATTATTGGGGGGGGTTTTTAGTTATATGCCCAATTTTAAGGTGCAAGCTAATTATAATTATAGCCCACTTGAAAATTGTTGTCGTTTGTGATTAGAAAGAGCCTATTTTGACAAAAATGCTCCTGCCTCGTCGTTAGTTGGTTTCTGACTTGTGCTTTCAATGTGTAGAACTTGATTTCCATTCTTAGGTTTAGAAAGTCATTATACTTTTCAATGTGATTGATTTAGGTTCTAGTTTTTGAATTAGAAATTGATTAGAGTAGGTTTTGTAACTAATTATTGAAGTAAATTGTTGACTTTGTATTTGAGTTGAATGGATTAATGAAGAAAAGCAATTTGGGATTTTTGAACAGTCTCAGAGAAATTCATGGATCCAAGTTAAGAGTAAATTTAGTTTTTGTTTGACGAGTTTTGTCTAGATTGCCATTTGTAAAAGTTGGCATTCTCAACGAGAATTTCAAGGAGAAAGTTCAATACATTTGAGAAATTCTGTTAATCAATTTTAGCCAGGCAAAAAAATGTTGCACTAAAGATTCATGGAGAGAACAAGATTTTAGGTATCTTAGAATCTCTTGCTAACTATTAAAGCATGGTGGTGATTTTGTCAAATGGGGTTCTGTTGGCCACAAATAACAACAATATTTCAAGCGGCCTATAATGAAATTGGGGGTAGTATAAACAAGAAAACCCAGCATTAGCATTGTTGATTCTCTCTTAATATGAACTCAACTGACATGGGTTTTGAAGAACATTTGGGCACTAAAAGTCCCATGCAATGTGAAACAAGGGGAGGGGTTGTTGTTGGGGTGCTGTTGTGGTGAGGAGGGTGACGGGTGAGGGGAACTCTCCTGTCTTCTACTGAGTTGGATGGAGGATGAGCATTTAAGGGGTTAAATTCTTTTGGTAAAATTTTTCCATTGGATTTTCTTTAATATTATGATTATTAATAAACGGTTACTATCATTTTTTTTTAATATGAATATTTTTTAAGAAAAATAATAAAATAGAGTTAAAAAAAAACAATTCAATTTAATTTTTAATTTTAGAAGGTTCATATGATTTATCAATTTTAAATCAATTTCTTGTGTCGCTAAATCAAGCAACTTCGGATTTTTTAATAATAATAAAATAATAATAATATTCAGACTTCATACACAGAAAAATAAAAATTAAAAAATAATAATAAAAGAAGCAATTACAACTCGCACAATAAGCGCGTCACGCGAAAAAAACACTCAGTATGATGCACGTGTAATGCACGTTCTTTGAAAACAGTTGGCGCCAAATCATTTCTTTCCCTTCAACAGTCCTATCCCCGCATCTCAGCCATCTCTTACTTGGCTTCACCTTATCCACGGAAGCCACTTCTGTTCCGTGCTTCGATTCTGATTCTAATTCTGGGCAACACAAAAAAACACAGACACAGCTCGGATATCAAACCAAATACTAAAAGAAAATCCACCAAAAACAATAATGCATGTGGCATCATCAATACCATGTCTCAAAATCCCAAATTCATCTTCTTGTTGCTCCTCGTCTTCCCCATCAAATTCATCGTACTATTCTTTGTATAGAATTCCAAGATCAAAGATCGGTTCATTTACTGTAACTTGTTCTCAAGCTGAGGGGCCGATTAGAAGACCTGTTGCGCCTCCTTTTAGAGAGCCTTCTCCGCCGTCTACACTGAAGCCAGTCACTCCATCGCCGCCGCAGCGCTCTTCTTCTGTGTCCCAGCCGCCAAAACCGTCTGTTGTATCAGATGTGGAGGATAAGAACGTGGTAACTTTGGAGTTTCAGAGGCAGAGGGCTAAGGAGCTTCAGGAGTATTTTAAGCAGAAGAGGATTGAGGAAGCTGATGTTGGTCCATTTTTTGGGTTCCTTGGAAAGAATGAGATTTCCAACGGCAGGTAATGATTTCTTTTTCTTTGTGCGTATATGCAAATTTCTTAAATTAGTTTTTAGTTATTTGGGTTTATGTGAGTTTTGTATTTACTAATCAATTCTGGGGTTTGTGAGGGATTCTGTAATTACAGTTATAATGTTAATTTGTTGCTAAATTTTGACAAATGGGCCGTTTGATTGATGGATTGGATGCATGATTTATGAGAATTTTGGTTAGATTTTGATTTAAAAATTATTGGAAATTGTAAAGAGGACTAATACAGCCCGATGGAATAACTTAGGACTGGTGGTTTAAGCACTAGCAGTTTAGGGCTCTTGGCTTTGAATCATTCAAGAATTTCTCTTGATAATAAGACTGAATTAAACATTGGACATTTCCTTACAAATGATCTGTGTTCCAACTTCAGAAAATCTTTTTATCCACGAGGGACTTCCCCAATTTACTTATTTTATATCAACTAAAAGGTTGATGTCAAAATTGGGTTGAACTTCAGATGTAAATAACAACATATGGTTACTTAATGTCTTTCTTGCTGAAGAATATTAACATTTTTGTCTTACAAATCATGAGTTTGTTGGTATTCTTAGTGTGCTAAATAAAATCATTGTTTGCTCGTGAAAAAACTGTTGTTCTCAGCTCAGTAAAAATAGGGACTAGTGAAAACAGTAGAATGTAGGACAATTGCTTCGGTTTTCTTCAAGTTTCATGCCTACTTAAATCTAGTGTTTTATCTTCCCAAGCATTTGGAAGATTACCATCTAGTAATGGGGTACAACAAATCTTTGAGATAATATTACGAGTAAAAAAGTTTCTGCCCCTCTCGTTATAGTAAATATTTCATCTAGTTCTCTTGTATGATTATCATCATTTACCTGCTAAGCTAGTTGACACAAATATCTGATACTGTAAATTAAGTTTTGATGCTAAAAGGGTTACCTTATTCTAATCTACTTTAAACAGATTCTATTGTTAGAAGCTATATCTTGAGAGAGAAATGATATAACTTCTTTATTTCACACCTTTATTCTATATCATATAGTCTATAATTGGAATTTTATTAACAGCTAGAATGAAATATTAAAGCATGGAGGGATGGGGAGTGAAAAAAATTCCAGGAATTTTATATTTGGCAACTCTTTTAGCAATATATCAATAAAACTGAGAAGTCTAATGCATTTTATGTTTCGACTGGATGACTATATAATTGCGAATGATATTGTTTTAGGCTTGTTCTGGAAGAATTTTGTCAATAAGAAGTTATCTTAATTTCATAACATACAAGCTCTTTTAACAGCTATCATTTCCTTGAGTGGACTTGTATTACATGAACTGTCTGAAATGGGCCATATTTTTTCAGACACAATATAGATTCTTGTTTCTGTGGTCTGATTTCCTACTTGTGATATTGGTGGTAGATGGGCAATGTTTGGTTTTGCTGTTGGGATGCTAACAGAGTACGCGACAGGCGCAGACTTTGTTGATCAAGTAAAGATCCTTCTCTCCAATTTCGGGATAATCGACCTGGAATGAGTTCTGTTTGATCATCAACATTGCGCACACTTTTTGGTTTCTGCAACTGTTGTATTCATATCCAATGTTTCATCTGCAACTTCTTTGATTGCTTATTTAATTTTCACTTATCAATTGAATATCAGAGAGCCTTATTTTCACTATTCAGTTGATATGCAAATTGCCATTTTTTTTACTTTCGCAATTTGCTTAATTGCAGTATTGATGTCTCTTTATAGGCTAATTACACGTCTAATTTCTTTTACCAGTCAACTAAAAGCGAATGACTTAAATGTTAGGGTACTTCAACAATGTGCAACTACAATAATCAACTTGTAAATTGTAACAAGTCGGATGTATGTTGTGACAACTTATGAGCTTTACATTGAATGTATCAAACCAACGAAATATACTTGGCAAGTTATTGTGTGGTAAACTGAAATGGAGAACTAAAAGAAATCATAATTTTAGATGGATTTGTTCCAAGAATGCCAAGTCTGTAGTTGTTAAGTAACAGAACAACATGTTTGTGTTGACAGTTTCACACGCTGGATATTTAAATCAAGAACACCTGTTAATCCCAGATTGCAATTTATGAGTAATGACTTCCCTTTGAGGCTGGTAGGAGATCATTGCCAAGATTTTATATGGTTTCCGTTTTCAAGCTCAGATTTCCTTGGCCTTACGGTAATCCTACCATAACAAGGATTCATTTGCAGGGTGGCTAGAAAATGCGGGGACAATTGAAGTCTTTAACAGCTATCTGAGATACAAAACATCTTCTGTTTGAAATCTGAATTTGAATACAGGCTCTGTACCAAGTAAAATCCCAAGGTAGATCATCCATCCAAAATTTTAATCCTAGTTTTGTTCTACTGCAAAAGCATGACTTTTGAAAGCTATGGTTTGACTTTAATACATCAGATGTAAAATACGTCCAATTTTTTCAATTCTTATATTAACATTTTAAATTTCATCTTCGGATTTTAGGTTTTTTACTTCAAATGTTTTAAGTTTTGTATTAATGGATGTAATATATACAAGCATAGCCAAGTCTTGAAAGCTACATAGTTAAATGCACAAGGAAAAAAAGGGAGGGATGAAAGAAAAAGAATTCTAGTATAGTAACTAGTGATTATCACTCTCTAAAGACAGACAAAACATGGCTATGATTATCATTGGTGTAGAGAGACAGCTTAAAGTTATATAACCCAATGAAATGACAATATTTCAGCATTCATTGAATCTTTCCTTTTCACTAAATGTCTCAAATTTACTCCTGTTAATCTTTGTTTTAAATTTTGCCAAATTTGACATCAGCTTGAGAGCATCGTAGATTAAATATCATCTTTCAATCCACCCATAGCACTGTAATTAAACGAAAAGTAGAAGACACCAATTATATATCCATTAAAGGAAAAACAGCACGGCTACAAAAGTTCAGTTTATCATCTCAACATTCATTTGCTCATAGCATAGGCAAGGGTAGCCATAAACAAAACACATGCTATACGCAATGCCCTCTGAAGAAACAGCATCCTTGCCTGTAGCACCTCAACCCGAGCCTCAATCCTTGCTATACGCGCCTCTAACATATCCAACCTAGTCTCCCATATCTCTATAGGGTCATTGCCATTTCCCATTCTTGGTTCATGATAGTCACTCTGAGGTGAATCATCTTCCCACGGGTAGTAGTGACACATTTTCAATTGATGCAGCTGCCTGCAATTGGAACAAATTTACAAAGTTACAATCATTTCAGTATACATCTCATCCCTTTCTATTAATCAAGGCATATCCTCTCAGAATTCCTCAACGAAAAAATAATTACATGAAAATAAAAACATTCAAATATAATATTTATTTTCACTAGTAATGCCATAAATGAATACATGTATGTGCTGGCACAGAGGCATACAAATACACACACACTTGCATACATACATACATACATACGTATGTACGTATGCATATCTGGGCATGTGGAATGTGGGTGTGTGGGCGTGGTAGTTTCATTTTTTATTGGAATTAAATTATAGATGGACAAAATTTAAGAAATCTTCCAGATCAAAAAATGATCATTCTGTCTACATCTGGATAAAGATGGAAGGCAAGACAAATCATCAGCAAAGGAATGAATTTTTCATTTTGGGGTGGTATATCATCCCTTCTTGAACACACTTTCCTCCCGTTTAGAGTACATTACCAAACAAACAGATGAAATCACACTCTGCATTTTGGTAAGTCTACTGCCTTTCTGTACCAAAGAGTAGTATTTTCACAGAGCAAATTTTATGGAAGACAGCAGATTACTCACACTAGCCAAACACTACTTAAATTTAACTGATCACAGTAGCCAGTGAAAACATTCAGCTGATAATTTCCAGTTGATTTTCTCCTCATTTAAAAGCTTAAGCACTATAAAAAAAGCGAAAATGACCATGTTATCTTATGGCAGGCTGTGCCATTATGAAAATAAATGTCAATTAGAATTTCAACAAGGAAAAGTGTGACCAGTGACCCCACAAAAACATATATGATTCTGGCATGCCTGTTCATTCTGTGAGTGGCAAACAACATTTCATCTGTGACATAGTTCAATCATCAGGGAAAATTTTGGCTTATCGCTGTATTCTCTTTACAAATATTGAAGAAAACTTAAAAGAAAAACATGGAAAGAAAGCAAAACACTTCACAGAGAACGAGATAAAGCAAACTGTATTGTTTTCTGCCACAATTGTTATTTTAAAAAATTAAAAGGGAAAACTTGAGCTAACAGACATTGACCCAGTTAAATGTAGACAATATTAGGAGCTAAAATAAAAACCAGAGAATCTATCAGGAACAAAACTACTACTAAAGATTATGAAACAAGCCTTAAAAACTTGATTTTTCTCTACACTGACCAGTCAACATTACTTCAGTTTGAAAGACGGAAGAGACGAAGAAAAATTTGAAGCAAACCTTAAAGAAAGGCAGGCAAAAGTGAACACTTTTGTCTCCCACAGCTGCAATGTCCGAATTTATGCAGGATTATGATGGTCTTTTGCAGAAGAAACGGCCATGAAAACCTCGAGAGTCGAGAGTAGAACCTCTCAGAGAGGTGTGAATTGGTTGAGTTACGCATGGACGGAGCTTCCCACGTCAGATGGGGCCCACAATGATTCTATGACGTGCCAACATCTTAGTGGAATGTTTTTAATACTTAACAGACACTTCGCACAATCAGAACTCTGCTTGTTAGAACCCCATTGGTCCATTTGTCTCATACATGTTTCCGTCCCGCGAAGAACAGTTGAAGCAAAAAAAAATCAAAATCAAAAACCGCACTGGTAAAATGTGACGATAAATGTGTCTTTCGTTTTATCATACTCTTTTTTCGTTTTAGCGGAGAAAGCGAACAGCAAGAACCAAAAAGGATTTATGAAAAAGATACCTTTTTTGCACAGCAAATATCCAAAAATGCCGGCCAGGGACGGCGTTTCTCGTCACCTTCTCCTCCAACTCTCCCTCTTTCTCTCTCTCTCTCGCTTCAGTCCACCAAATGTCTCCTTTTTCTCTTTTTCTTCTTCTTCGTGCTCTGTTCTTTTTTATGCAATCAGGAACCAATAAAAATTAAAACTTTGAGTATACCCAGAAAACAATGGGATGTGTACAAGTGAAGATGAATTCATCCTCTAGGGGCTTAGATAATTTGAAAATGGAGAATGGGTATGTGGGGAAAGCAGGCATAGCTCACAGACGGTCGACGGGTCAGAGATATAATGCTAGAGAAACGGGTCGGATTCAAAATCCCGACCGGCAAATGAATTATAATGTTGCTTACGGAGTTGGAACTGAAGAGAAGGTCAATGGGGCACAAAGAGAGAGAGGTGGCGGTGGTGGTGGCGGTGATGGTGAGTTAGTGGATGGTTGGCCTAAGTGGCTGACTGATAATGTTCCTAGAGAGGTTTTGTCTGGTTTGGTTCCCAAGAGTGCTGAGTCGTATGATAAAATTGATAAGGTAAAATCTTTCTCAAATTTTGGTCTTGATTGTATTGTTTACGCTTTAATTGATTGCAAATGACGATTTTGTGTAAGTAGTTATGTGTTTGATTGGTGATTTTATAATTTAGTGGCAAGTTTGTAAGAATTGAATATTATCCTTTTGGTTCAGTATTAGTACTTTCTAGGGAAAATTTTCTCTGTCCACTAAATGCTAAACCTTTCTTAGCTGATAGGAATAAATTTAGTTTGAGATAATACTCTGTTGCTGATTTGGCAATCAGTTGCATTAAGTTCAGTTCATTAAGTAGGCTAAACTGCCATCGGAAGAAAGAAACCGGCTATCTAAAATTGGATTAGCTGTTTGGTTACAGGTTGGACAAGGTACCTACAGCAATGTGTATAAAGCTCGAGAAAGGGACACCGGAAAAATTGTTGCCCTAAAGAAGGTCCGATTTGACACATCAGAACCTGAGAGTGTGAAATTTATGGCAAGGGAGATTATGATATTACAGAAGTTGGATCATCCAAATGTCGTAAAACTTGAAGGACTGGCAACATCAAGAATGCAATACAGCCTTTATCTTGTTTTTGATTTCATGCAATCAGATTTAGCCAGAATTATCTCCCGGCC
The DNA here is from genome assembly GCA_019650275.1 of Xylocarpus granatum. Classification (NCBI taxonomy): domain Eukaryota; kingdom Viridiplantae; phylum Streptophyta; class Magnoliopsida; order Sapindales; family Meliaceae; genus Xylocarpus; species Xylocarpus granatum. Next base: position 4,670 of record BNST01002277.1, on the reverse strand, counting down.
TGAAGGGAGACTTACTGAACCTCAGGTCTGAATTATCCTTTTCACATCTTTGAAAAATTTCAGAAATTTAAGGTTTTAGTTTGTCTAATGTCTCATGTTTGAGTTTTTGAGGCAGGTAAAGAGTTATATGCATCAACTACTTTCAGGCTTGCAGCACTGTCATGATAGGGGGATCTTACATCGAGACATTAAAGGATCGAACCTGTTGATTGATAAAAATGGGATGCTAAAGATTGCAGATTTTGGACTTGCAAACTATTTTTCTCCAAACCAAAAGCATCCTCTCACGAGTAGAGTTGTGACACTTTGGTACAGAGCTCCTGAGCTACTTTTAGGTGCCACAAATTATGGAGTTGGTATTGATTTATGGAGTGCTGGATGCCTCTTAGCTGAGATGTTTGCAGGGAGGCCAATCATGCCTGGTAGAACAGAGGTAACTCTTTCCAATCTATTGTCATAACAAAACTGTGAATTTGTTTATGTTTGATCTGGCATCTGATAAACCTTATGTTTCCTAGTTACTATTTAGTTTCTTATATTATCAAGTTTTGTTGCTTTCAGGTTGAGCAACTACATAGGATTTTCAAGCTATGCGGCACACCATCAGAAGATTATTGGAAAAAACTGAGGCTGTCTACAACTTTTCAACCTCCACAGTTATACAAACCTTGTCTTTTTAAAACTTTCAGCGAGTTTCCTGAATCTTCTTTGGGTCTCTTGAGCACTCTTCTAGCTTTAGATCCAGCATATCGTGGCTCTGCAGCTTTAGCTCTCAAACATGAAGTAATTATTAAGTAGAAGCTTATACAACAACTGTCATGACTTTTCATGATTTTCTTAGTTCAGTTGCTGGATTTGCTCTTTTCTAAACCTATTTGAAAGTCATATTAGTGTTCATATCATATTGCAACAAATTGATTTCCTTCAAACCTGTTCCTCAATCTAATGTTAAGAAGTACCTTCTGCTTGCAGTTCTTTTCCACCAGTCCTTTGGCTTGTGACCTTTCAGGTCTGCCGGTAATCTATAGCAAGGATGATGAATTGATTGAAGCCAAGGAACTGAGAAAGTAAGTCAATTAAGCGTCATTTTAATTGCTTTCCAATCCCATATTAAAGATGCAATGAGCATGCTTAGTTAAAGTTAGTCACTGGAACATTTCTATCCTTTTACATTGTTCACAATGTGTGTGCACTATTGTATGCACTCCGTTCCCATATTTGGATTGGGTGCATATCTAGGTTTCAGATATGTATGATCAAGAAATCCAATGATACCAAGCCAAGGCTGAATTTCCCCCCAATAAAACAGAAATCATAGTATGCATTTTCTTTGGCCCTTTTCTTTTTCGTATTAACAGCCAATTAAAGGTTAGACTATGGATGTGGCAACATATATCTTTATGAAATATATCTAATGTTGGAATTTTATAATTTATGGTGATCCTAAGCAGGAATTTATATGGATGTGGCAACATATACCCTTATTTTCTTTTTCCTAAACAGAACAAGGAAGTTTGTGTTTGATTGTGGCATATATTAGATTTTTTCCCAATGGAATTACATTGCTGCAATAATGTATTGTAAAGTTAACAATTGTGAGCTCAAAGATTGAGATTTGACTAAATACTCTTGGTGTTTGCTGAATTTTACAGGAATGTAAATTCCACTTTTTAATGGCCTAGTTTTTTGTTTTTGTTTTGACATTTGGTATCATTTATCTCATCTTTCAGGTTTAGGAGATCTAAAATGAAGCAACGGTCTAAGACGGTATGTGAGCACAGGAGTAGAGATCTAGCCTCTGAACTACCAAAAGGAGAAATCATATCTACTAAGGAGGTCAACTTTATTAATTACATTTAAGAATTCAGCAATACCTTTTTCCCCAATATCCAGCCTCAACTCAATGTTGCAATGGTTTTCCACACTATTGAAAGACTAATCAATCTCTTCAATAAGTGAAGATAGATAATCTAATGATAAATTGAAGAACTCCTCTACTATGATTGCAATTTAATACTATTACAAATTCTAGCACCCCAAATTCAAAAGTATCCTGCTGTTGTTCAAATTTTTTGAAATATGAACCGGGAAATTAGAATCTGTCAACAACTTTTTAGAATTTAATAATGCCAGCAATTACCCTTGTATTATAAAGTTGTGCATTATGATTTAGTGCATGATCTGCTGTTAGAAGATTGTAAAGTTCAACTTTCTTTAAGGTGGTTTTTTGTTTTTAAATTCATTTTACATGTAAACTATTTATCATTTCAGGATTCAGAGAAACCTGTTGAGCTAAATTTGCGAGGCCAAGAACTGCCTAGCAGCGCTAGCAGTGCCTCTTCTGGTGCAAAACAAATCCAGCAGTTATATAGCCCGCCTTTCTTGCTCACCCCAGTTGCATCTTCTCGTCAAAAGATGTCCTCCAGAACTCAAGACCATCCTAATGCTACTAAGAACATCAAGAACCGGCCTCCATTACCTACCTATAAAACACGTCCCACCAATTACAACGAAGACAACAGTAACATGTATAGATTAAACAGGATCCCTAGGTCTGCGTCTACAAGAGAATTCAGAAAATTGAAAGGAAACAAGAAATTCGAAACCCTATACGCTTGATTGTAGACCATGGGAGAAAGAAGATGATCACAAATGGTGCTGAGATTTTTCATTTCTTCAATTTCTTTGGTGTTTTTAGTTTCCATTTTGCTCATTTTTCATAATTGGTTTATATTTATATATTTTTTCTTGATGTACAATGTATGAGTAAACAAACATAAGATTATATGATATACCACCAATATGTTTCACTTGCCTTGGTGATAGATTTACCATTTGTTTTGATAATTGTAAGTGGAAATTCTTCTGCTCTACTGTTTGATAATTTAATGCTTGCCAAGCAATATATGCATAGAAATGAAGATCTTAGTTGCAGAAAAACGTCTGTGATGATGTTCAATTCTTTTTAAGTAATATCTTTCTGGATTTGATTGAGATTAATTTCGTGTAATCTTTAACCGACATTGTGATAAAGTGAAATCAGTGATTGTTAATTAGTGACGATCAGCTGATAAGCATAATAATTACAAATATGGTCTTAAATGTAAATGTTGGGAGTCAAAGTAGCTTTAGCCAAAAGTGCTTTTTTAACTCAGCGGTAAAAAACAAAATAACAGTGTGAAGGGCCAATGCATGGTCCATTGCATCTATGAGCCGAAAGCAAAGCATTATTTGACAGAAGAAAGTAAAGCAGAAAACAACAAAACAAAAAAGGAGAAAGTTTTTTCTTTTTTTTCATAGGGATAAAATGGCGGGGGATCTTCAGAGAAAGAAATGAATGCTTTAAACATGTCCATCTTCTTTCGTTTGTAACAAATACAATAATTAACAAAAAATTAAAAAAAGAAGAACCAAGTTATTGCCCATTACTAATTGTCGATTCATTAGAGATCTTAAGATTAGTATAAACCATAATATGTTACATAAAATGATTAATGTCAATTTCTATTAACAGTATGCAACAAACGTGCTCTTCTTGTTTCTAGTTTTTGGTTGAGATTCTTTGTCTCGTTCAACAATGCAATTCCTCTTTATTGATGGGCTCAATATTAATAATCCCTTATAAACAATATTTTCAACTTCGACAGTACTGAAAAGAACAGCCAAGAAAAATAAGACTTCATAGTTCCTGGTTTGGTGATTGGGCCATGCATTTTTCTTTTTATTTATTCAATTAGTTGACTGTGCAACAGAACTTTCAATTCATTTTTTACAAGTGTATGACCAAAAATGCTTGGCATCACAAGTTAATTTGACTACAACATCCTCCAGATCATCAAACATAGTCTAAAATTAAAGTATGATCGTCCATGGGATCAAAGCTATGCATTTCAATTTGATTTAGAGAAAAAAAAATGGGAAAGGAAACTCAACCACAATTGCACCCAGAGATATTACATCCCGGTAGTTTTCCATGCCTGAGAAAATTTTGACATAAACAACCCAGTTTCTGATTTTTCCATGAGAGAAAATTTCCCTCCTCTCTGATTTTCCAACCAAAAACCATAACATGAACTTTTGTATACAAAGAAGGCGCAAAGGCAAAAGTGAGCAGAAAAATCAAAGAGGAGCCGAATTTTCTAACTGTTTGCAACAATGACTTTCACATGCTGCCATAACGAACATCGGTGAATTTGTTTTTGATCCATTTGAAGCTGTTTCTGACGCTGGATTTAAGCTTATTTTCCAAGTTGAAAACATTGTAAGAAGCTATTCTCTTCTTCCTCTTAAGCTCTGGATCGTTAGATGTTGCAAATCCATTTCCTTTGCTGTCTGGTCCATTGAAAGTATACGAATTCGATCGGTACTGATCATCAAACCCGAACTCGCCGGAAAATGATGATGAATATTGTGGGAATGACTTGCTCTTCTCCATTTGAACGGTGTCTCCAAAATCAGAAGACAAACTTGGGTAATAACTTGTAGTAAATAGCTTGTGCTCCTCTGCTGCCTCATTTCGCTTCCCCTTGTGGGTTTTATATTCTCTTCAACTTTTCAGCACATGCACACCAACAAATATTTGACAAAAAAATGGACGGCTGTGATTAAGTTTACCTTAAATTCTAATCAAATTTTCTCTTAATTACTACAACCTCTAAAATATGCATAAC
>BNST01002275.1:0-102876 GCA_019650275.1 Xylocarpus granatum | reverse complement strand
ATTAGAGGGTGGGCACATTCGGCAGTGCACGGGAGGAACTTTCGGGAAGACCGGAACATCCTGTGGGACGGGATAGAGGCATCGGGTGCCCGCCCGTGTTTCTGCCCTCGTGTGAGTAGTTTGACTGGGCGAACAAACTTGTCTCAGGGTAGGACGTCGGCCGACCAGTAAATGTCCCTTATGGGTTGGGGCTGCCCGATAGCAGGGGGGCCTTGGCCCCTTTTTTGCCAGATCTCCGGTGGCATCCGTTGTCCCTCGGTTTGATTGGTTCGCGATCCGGCAGGCGAATATATGAAACAGCCCGTGCCCGTCTCGTCCCATACAGTGGATTCATGTGGGCATTGGCGTGGTCGAAGAATGCTACCTGGTTGATCCTACCAGTAGTCATATGCTTGTCTCAAAGATTAAGCATGCACGTGTAAGTATGAACTAATTCAGACTGTGAAACTGCGAATGGCTCATTAAATCAGTTATAGTTTGTTTGATGGTATTTGCCTACTCGGATAACCGTAGTAATTCTAGAGCTAATACGTGCACCAAACCCCGACTTTCGGAAGACCAGGGGATGCATTATTAGATAATGTGTGAGAAATGGTGACGACAGAGGCTTCTTTGTCTCTCCCGCGTTCGCTGAGATACTCGCCTGATACTAAAGGAAGCCGGTCACACGATGCCAGGGCGATGGCAGACGCCTTACCCTTGTATGACGGGCCACTTGGTCTGGAGGCGACGCATTGAAATTTTCACTTTCACAAATGGGAGCTTCCGCCGCTAGTCAGCTCGCCTAAATCAACAACTTTCGTGAGTGGGTTTTAGGAGTATGATGGAACGGCCTATAACCGAATGGTTGGGCGTGTCGCATTGCATTCACGGGGCCATGTGCGTGGGGAAGGGGGACGGAGAGATCAGAACTTTCCGGGACCACCGGACAGAAAACATCCCGCAGATGTTGGGTTCGGATTCCGGAGAAGGGGCGAGCCTAGAGTAAGAGAGAACAACGGGCTACCACAACATCTCGGAAGGAGGTAGGCAGCAGGTTTGTGCTCGTTTGGCAGTGTGCACAAAAAACTTTGGGGAGCAACCAAATTTAGCCCAATACATGACACCTGGGGAGGCCGGTATTATGCCCCTCGTCAGTTGCAGGCACATGTAGAGGCTTTGGTTTGTTGGGCAGTGCACAGTGCAAATTCCGGAGTGAAAGCAACTCGGAAAATCCACTACAGGCACAGTAAGAAGGCCTTTCAGATAGTGGTAGACTATATTGAGACAGATAAACGATAACCTGCGGAAGATGACTCTCCGAATTCGCTTTGTGCTAGGTAAGTTAGGAGCATATACTGCAGTGGAGATACATAATCCATTAACCAATCAGCTCTTAACGGAGGGGGATCCATTGCGTGCGAAAGAGAGCAAAGGCGTAATATGGTGGTGGTTTTGGCGCACCTCAGGAGGCAGACGCAGCCGGAGAGGTTCGAACCTTCTAGGGTAATTCCAGCTCCAATAGCGTATATTTAAGTTGTTGCAGTTCGCGTGTAAACACAAAGGACGATCGATATCTGTTCGGACCTTTGGGTTGGGTCGACTGCAGGAAGGCCGGTCGTCCTCAGCCGGCGCGTTAGGCAGTGCACCTGATGGACATCCAGGCTCTTCGGCACCAGTCCCTTCTGTTGCAGCCCGGCGGTATTGTCTTCCTGGCCTTTGGAATGGCCGGGTGGTCGAGTGAGCCTCACCAACGGCCGCCGTTTTACTTCTTGAAAAGAGAATTAGAGCGATGGCCTCACAAAGCAAGCGAACAGCGAACACCCCCCGCAGAGCAAGCCTACGCTCTGGGTACATTAGCATGGGATAACATCATAGGATTTCGGTCCTATTCTGTTGGCCTTCGGGATCAGTGTAATGATTAACAGAGACAGTTGAGGGGCATTCGTATTTCATAATCAGAGGTGAAATTCTTGCATTTATGAAAGACGAACAAGAGGACTCGTGCGCGAGAGAAATGCAATTTGCCCAACAGGGATGTTTTCAATAAAAGCCAAAGATCCCCGACGATAAAAGGTTGGGGGTGGTGGTGCGGGAGTGCAGAAAGGGATACGAATCATTGGGACAACATATGCCGTCTCCGTCGAGGTCATCTCAAAACCCAAGTGATAATCTCACGATCTAGCCGACGGTGTATTAGGGGATCAGGGTGAACAATTCCTGTATTGCTTTTAGGACTCCGCTGGCACCTTGTGAGAAATCAAAAAAGGTCTTTGGAGGGGTTCCGGGGCACCACAAATGGAACAGTGGACGAGGAGGAAAGCAAGTGTGGATCCTAATTTCCTTATTTTCTCTTCCAACAAACTTTTTTCTTTTCTTTCTTTTTTTTTCCCCTTTTGGAATCTCATCTTTTGCAGCAAAAAATTTGAGAATATTTGTATTTTTGCTACTCAAGGTAAATTATTCTTATTCTGACTTGTTCTTTAACACTGAGTTCTTTCTTACTTAAAGTTATTAGATTTAAAGCTGGTGATTTTGTGATGAGGGCCCCTATTATTTTCCAAGCCATGCCTCATCTCTTTGAATTTTTTCTCTCCATCCATTATATAGCTGAAGTCTTATCAACTTGTTTTTATAGCAGTTACTGGAGATAAATTCTTTAGCTCTAATTTCCAAGGGGAATTCCTACATTTCCTCTCGGCAGAGTGCTGCAAATATGTTGCTGGATAAGGTTTTTAGAATTCGGTTGGGCAGAGGATTTTATGGAGAGTGCCTGGTAAATGTGAATCACAATATTTCAAACTGTACCAATGCATGTGTTTTATTATTTTATTTTTAATACTGAATCAATTAATGTGTTTTATTTTTATGAATTGTTCCGACATGACTGGTTTTCTTTTGTGATTTGAGCTTACTTTGACTTCTTACTCGTTCATATCCAAGTAACATGGAATGTGTTTTATTCACTAAAGAATGTTGTAGCATTAAACCTTTGTACAGAGCTGTTTCCTTTTCCTTTTTCTTTCCATTTTTCCCTTTTTATTCGCTCCCTTTTCTATTAACATTCTTATCCAAGTGCTTTCTTTCTCATTTAGTTACTGTGGTTCCAGGGAGTTAGAGCAGATGGGAATTCTAACTTAAGTGATGAAATTGGCAAGCAACTTAGTGTGAGAAGTGCTGCCGCTGGGCTAAGGTAATTTGCCTTGTATATGATATTAATGAATTATCAATTTATCATTTTCCCCTACACTTAGTTATCTACCTTAAAAATGATAATTGGAGACAGTATGCAGATTCACATCTATCGTAGCCCCAAAACTGCCAACTTCCTCTGTGCTCATATCACCGATTAATTACATAGCCTATTATTGATTGCTTCTTTAGATTTTCTTCAATGTCCTTCATAGTTTAGCTATTAATAATTCTTATTATGATATCATCAATATGGCCACCATCTCAGAATAAATTATTGATGATTTCAGGCCCATAGGAGCTGTCATATACATGCATCGGAATAATCTTAAGATTTCTTTGAGAAGTACTGACAGAGCTACCGATACTGCTGAAATTGCAAAGGTGTGAAAATCATAGTTTATGGTACTAGCAATTTTTACTTCCATATATGTCAATATTTTGGTTAACTTTTGACGATATTCCTTTTGCATCTTTAAATGTTCAGGCATACGGTGGAGGCGGCTCTCAGTGTTCTAGCTCTTTTATCATAAGAATGGATGAGTACAATCAATGGCTTTCTGTGAATGCATCATGATGACCTGAAGGTATGACATAACATTTCATGAAGCACTGCACAATCTCCTTTTGCAAATTATTTCCCTTGCAAGGGTCTCTTTTATTAGTTTTAATGGACTAGGATATAAATATATATTCCCTGTTCTATCCCTGTATCATTTATCCTTATGAAATACCAGAAGAAATAAAACAATCTTAGAAAGGATATAATAAAATTCTTTGATTAGTTCTTCCTGGAGAAATGATCCTTTCTATTCACTGATGGGGCCAACAAACAATTAATTATTAATTATAACAAACAAAAATAGGTATCTAAAGAAATAAATAAACAGAGTTCTTATTGAAATGCCCTGTGATCTTCAACCAATTCTGCGCTTCATTATAATTACCAAGAGTAAGTGCAATAGCTTGTTTCCAATACTTGGCGGCTTGATTGAACCAAGCCTCAACAATTTCAAAATCTCCCTATCTAATGGCTTGTTCCCCCATTTGAAATAGGTAGGTCATTTCCTTTCCTTAGAACTGTATTTGAGAGCTTCCTGGCCTCATACGGTTCTGCAATCTATTCTTTTGGTGTCCTGTACATCCACGAATCTGATCAATTACCCTTCGGGCTTTGTGAGCAGACATACATATATGTTGACCTAAAGCATATACTTCTACCGTGTTCTCTATTATCCCTGTCATAAGGTTCACCTCTCACCAATGAATCTATATTAACTTTATTAACGATTAACGACGGGGATCTATTATCATTTTTTGCATGTCCACAGAAATTTATAGTAGGCTCAAATTCTCCCAATTTATGTCCTACCATACAATATGTTGTATAAATAGGCAATTGTTCCCTTTCATTATTGATAGCAACAATATGGTCGACCATTGTAGGTATAATGGTAGATGCCCAAGACCAAGTTATTATTAGTTTTCTGCCATTGTATATTAGTTTCTCAATGTTTATATTCAACATTCACCCTCATATTGACAAGCGTGTATTGAACAAATATAATTCGATGTGGGTAGCTGGAGCTATTTGTCTCCATCCCATAGGGTTTTTTTTCTTATTTTCAAAACCAATTATAAATTTTTTTATTAAAAGATTTGCTTATGTTATATCATTCAATTCTTGACATGAATTGACTTGATAGTTCCTTCCATTTCTTTTTTAGGGTCAATCTCGGCAATACAATTCATCCAACTATAAACCTATGTGAATTAGAGAACTCAATCAAATATGAATGAATAAAATGTTGAATTGGTGAAACTTAGTGGGCCAAACAGTGGCAATTTAGTAGGTTTAAAATTTTAACTATGATTCTGGAATGGAAGATAAGATTTTTATATTGGACTTTCTTGGATCTTCCCTAAGGATTCTGCTAACACTTCTAGTCACGAAATTGTTTATGAGAAGAAATGGAGAGGTTATTGGTGGAGTATAAAATGGTTTATTAATCTGAATTTAAATTAAAAGATCCTAAAATTCCAAAGAATGTACTTAAATGCAAAAGCAAATTTGTATTGTGCTATCATCCATGTGATACATACACTTTCCTTGATGGCTCCACTTGTCTAGCCATACTATTAATGTTCTGCTCTGCGGCTTCTATAATAGATGTGAGGCAGAAGAATGCAAGCACTACTTTAGTTTTCCGGGCAACCATTGACCACTATGCCTTTGGCTGTAGGACAAGTTGCTAAGCTACAGTGTTCACCTTCTGTGCCCCACCAAGACAAACCCGTTTCTTCCATGCCCACTGAGAAATACAATAGCACTGCCATGAAGGCTACCCCAGCATCCATTGCTGCTGAAAGAATGTAATTGTACCTCTGCCACCACTGCTTTCGATAACGGAATACAAAGAAATTGAAAATTATTCCAACTGTAATCCATGCATTATAGTTAACTGCTGTTGCTTGTGGCATCATTCCTGTTGCTCCTAGAAGGACAGGAAGATTAATGAGGGGAATCCAAGATTGCTTGGGGAATGCCTTGTGCATTAGCCAGACAATTACTGGTCCTAATGCACCACCAAGGAAGAACCAATTCATGGCCGGATAGTTTCCAAGACTTCCAAAGATCCGCTTAGGTCCCACCAGACCCCATATGACTGATGCGTCAAAGAAGACTCGGTCACCCGGGCATGTCCAGGGACTGTCTGGGGGAAGGAGATTGTCTTGGCATATGTTCTCAATGGAGTTCAGCAACCACCATGCCACTGCAAGGTTGATGGTTCCCGCAAGAATTGTTCCTATGAACTACGTATACAAATAAAATTTGCAAATTGCACCAAAGAAAATAGCAATTATCAGCACTATGAAGATCAAAAAATAAGATATATTTCTCAGGGGTAAATAATTAGTGTACCTGAACTAAGAACATTGATCTTGGAGGGATCTTCATGTAGTGTCCTAGCTTGAAATCATTGAGGAAGGAGACTGCCTGAGCAGTGCTCGTATAACCATAAATTTTGAAGCATACATTAGCAATTGGTCTTCCTGGATATATAATACCCATGATATACTCTGTAATTACGTTTAACCCAGGTGTCTGTATACGAAGCATCAATCATTAGTAAAAGATATGGCATTTTACCTAACAAGACTGCCTAAATGCTTCTTGGGGTACTAGAAATTACGAAAGCCATAAAATATCTTGAACTTATGTTGGGATACATGGAAAGCAGAACTTGCACGACCAATGTAAAATAGTTGAGAGAAAAAAAATTATTTGCTTTGATGACAAATATGGTGCTTACTACTCTTGCCAAGGGGCAGTAGTTTAACTCAATTACCTGGTTTGTTGTGGCAGTTATTACACTAATTGGAAGGGTGAAGACAAAGGCCATGGCAGCAGCAAACAGGAGTCCCCACCATGGCATCTGAACTTGATCTTCCAAAAAGATGCATAGTGCAAGAGAAACTGCAATTGTTGCTGTGAGCATCAAGTAAAACCACCAGGGAGGTATGTCCTTGTATCTCCGCATTAATCTTGTATGGATATCCTCTTTTTCCTTGTAAGAAGCACAGAAGCGCCCGTAGATCTCTCTGTTGATTGGAGTTGCATTATAAATTTCATTACACTATAAATAGGGATGAGAAAACAGCAGCTTTAATTGTTCCTTCCGTTTGAAAATGTTTTAAGGCTCAGTTCATCTTTGTCTCTTGACTTTTGTGAAATATACGTAAATATTTCTTCTTCAAACCGTGTCAAAATGCCTTGAACTCTAAGCTATGGTTATCTGAAATAGACGTACAGTTCCTAGGCAGTTGTGGTTCTTATTCATATAAATGTTTATCTGAAAGCTATGGTTAATCAGAAGGAGAGATAACACATTACCTTCCATAGAAGAAACCCACATGTGTTATAGTTGATGCAATGGTGGCAAAGCTGAAGCCATAAGTGAGAGCAAAAAAGGTGCTCAAGTTAATACGTCCGAGCTCCTCATACCTAACAAGGTCTATCTCAAACTTGTCATTGACAATAGCTGATATATTGTAGGTTTGACCTTGAGCTGTAAACAGGTGTGAAGAGAAAATCGGAAACTTATGCGCACTGTACAAGTCTAGTCCCCAGTAGGCAATTGGAATTACAACGTAGGTTATCAGCACATAGCCGGCAAGGACATTGAAAATGGCAAAAAAAGGGCTTATCAGGGGACTGAACAAGAACGATGCAATGACAGTCCAGTCGAGCGTCAGTGCGCCGAATCCAAGCCCTCGCATGCCAGAGCCGAGCTGGTGGGCAGTGACTGACTTGGAGAATGCCCAGCAGACCCATGAAATGCTTGAAAGTGTAGGGATGAGAAATCCCGGAACCAGGTACCATGAAAAACTGCAGATCATTGCAATGAGGAAGAACTTTGCCCGTGACATTCGTTGATCATCCTTCTCATGCAAAGCCCTGGAAGAATTGTTTCATTTGTAAGTCAGTTTACATTACATATCATTACCTAACAATTCCAGAACATCAATGGTCTGATTAGTCTTCTCGATTTTAAAATTCAAAGAAATGAGTATTTATGCATATTTATTTTTATATTTTAATCATAAAATCGAATTAAAAAAGGCACAAATGATGAGAGGAATCCCTCCCCAACTGACGCTTTAAAGATTCTGGTTGACTCCTCTAAGGTAGCGCAAAGAATAATTTCGTTTAAATATAAATTTCAGACTATATACGTATAGAAGTATAAAATTGTAGTATTTTTATCAAAAATTTAATTATAAATATTTGAAAATTTTAAAAAATAAAAAGGTCAAAATTTACAACTACGACGGTGCCGTGAGAAGACCTGGACCTCTGGCAGCTGCATGTGATTTGAAATCAAATTTGGAGTGCATTAAAAACACTTTTTTTTTAAGTAAAGTGCCTTGTACGCACGCGGCGGGCATGGAGGACTGCAGGACAAGTTGCCAACTTGTAACTGCTTACTGTATTATACGCATTATATCATGGGCATTTATGAATTCCAATGACCGACTCAGTGAGTCCCGGCGGCGCCGAGTCACTTACCGGAAAAGGGAGACCTGAACCAGAGTACTCGGCCACCACATATGAGCAGGCTCAACCACATACTTCCTCAGCAGCCCTGCCCATCCATATCCCAACACCTGCAACAAACGACCGCAACGGTATTATCACTGTTTCCTAAAACAAAATTCCGAGATCGGAACAAGGAATTTCACTCACTTGGGTGGTGATGATAAGCAGCCAGCCGGCGAAAAATGATATATTCCGGCGATAAAATGCTTTGATAATGTTAACAATACTGACAGCATAAGCAGAGCCAGCACCGAAAGCACTTCCGGCGTTGGCAAATATGGTAATGAGTACGTGCTCTTTCATGTTAAACGGACCTGGGTTAAGAGAGAACAGCTTGGACCCACATCCTGGAATGCTGAACTTCGTCGCCGGCAACGTCGCAGCCAGGAAATGCCCGAGAGGGAGGGTGGCAACTTGGACGGTGATTTGTGTTATGACAAGAGGTTCTGTTCTGTAAGAGAAGAACTGGTTTAAGAATGAGAGAAGGGCACATGAAATTAGCCCCAAGAACCACATCCGGAATGTCCATACAGGCAAGGTAGGGTCGTCGGTGTTGATCACGGTTAGCCTGACCTGTTCAATGGGAGATAGCTCGTCGTCCTCAATGACGGCATCAACATCAGCGTTTGCGGCGGCGGTGGTAGAGGAGCGAAGAGTTGTTATTTCTACTGGACCCATGGCGTTACTGAGATTGACAGGAGAATTTTGGAATGCTTTCTATTACATGGCAATGTTTGTACTTTTGCCAAAATCTATGTATCTTTTGTATTATATATGGAAAAAATATATATTTTATTCCGTTAATATTATTAATATTATAAAAATAATTAATTAATTAAATAAATAAAATATATATATTTATTAATAATATTTATAAAAATTGACAAAAATTTTACTAGCCAATTAATATAGTAAAAAAAATTTATAAAATTTTTTATTAAATTTTTTTATTCACTATTAATAAATATATATTTTTATATTATTATTAAATAATTCTATCGTATTAATAATATTAATGCAATAAACTCGCTTTACCTAATTTTTTTTTAAAGTAATTCTATTTAAAATCAAATATCAACCACTTTTTCGGCTACCATATCATCTCATGGTGTATTATAAAATATTAAAAATATTGTCATTTCAAGTTTTGATTAAGATATTTTATGATTTTTGACAAAAAATTTAAAAATATAAAATAATTAACGTAAAATTTTTAAAAATATAAATAATTTAAAAATATATATATAAAAAATTTAAAATATAATTTTAAAACTTAAATCAATTAATATATATATATATATATATATATATATTACATTCAATGTATTATAGATAATTTTTATATTAAAGTAAAAGTTAAATGATATTTAATTAATATAATATTTATTTAGTTGATTAAATTAATATTAATAATTATGATCTTGTGAATATACAAAACTTGATTAATAGTAAAAATTAATTGTCATATAAATTTTATAATTAATATTTAAAAATATTATTGAGCGAGATTGTTTTATTATGTTTAATAAATAAATTGATATAAAATTATTACGTGTGATGAATAAAAAAATATTTAAAAAAAAATTATTTGTTATTATTAAATAAAAAATTTATTTTATTAATTAAATAATTATATTATATTAATTATTATAATAATATTACTTTATTTAAATTTTTATCGTAATTTTATGATAATTACAGGAGGATTGAGTTGCATGCAAATGCCAGCAGAGGATTATTAGTGGTTGAAGCTTTGAATCTTAATTGTCTTTTTGTCTTGTGATCCTTTTGTTTCAACCCATTCTGGGTTGCGGTCCATCATCTGTCTTTGTAATCAAACCTCGATTTTCTCATCCCAGCTAATTTTCTCGGAAAATGAACAACTTGTTACCATAAACCTTTACAGAATCTGTATAGATATTTCGGCCTATACGATCCCACATTGGAAAGTTTCTATGTAGCCCCACTTTCGCCGACTTCAGACCCCATTCATCATCAGAAATCTGATAATCAACGCAAAGATTATTGGATTCATAAGCAAGCTCATGAATCAACAGATAACGTGAAAATCGTAACTGTACACGTAAACCTCAACTGCAGTTTCAACATGGAGTCTTCGTTGGCAACATCGGGAGACAAGATAAACATAGATTATGTTGCATTTGCATCCATTTTTCTTTTTGTGATGTTTCTTTCCAGTAATCATTAGCGGGGTTAGATTGCATTTTCAAGCTGCCTTTCTGACGAAGGTTTGATGATATTATAAGCAAGAAGGAAAGGAATCACTGGTGTTAATGATTTTGTCCCTGTTTTTACTCGTTCACCTCATATATTATTCTCTTTTCTTCCGATTAAATTAGGGAGTATCAGATATTTTCATGGCAGAAATTTATGTGATTATTATACTGTAGTCGTTAATAATAAAAAATTATTTTTTTAAAAGCGTTTTGATTGTTTTGCGGCTGGGAAGCTTCAAAGAAACTACTGACATATCACAACAGGATTCTTTCTTTATTTTCTTGGCTTCTCCGACATTTTCATTGATTACCATTCAACTCAATAAGTTGTTGATATTATTTGATTCTTTCGAGACTGTCTTCTTGTTAAACTTCCACGAAGAAGGCAAGAGCAGACTTTTCGGTTTTGTGTTTCAATATTCTCTCTTGGGTGATCTATAGTAATTCTCTTGATTCTGATTTGGGTTTTCTTGTTTATATCTTCTTCTGCCGGTTTTCAAGCTTTTCAACAAGGTAAATCATTCATCTTTTGTTTTTTTTGTTTTCATTTTTTTATGTGTATTGTTCATTTTTCATTGGATTCAACGTGTTTGTAATGATTATGAAATCATGAACGTACATTTGTTTTCAGGGATTTCATGAATGGTGGATTATGAAATCAGGGTGCTCTGGAGGTGGGAATTATTTTGTTTGGTGAATAATAATTCTGATCTGGGTTCTAGTTGTTTGGATCTGTAGAGTCGGTTACATCCTGCTTCGGGGCTGCTAGTTTCATCTGAATTCATTGAGTTTTTGATGTAGAATTTACATATTACTGCTTTGAGGGTGATTTTGAGTAGTCTGGAAATCAATTTGGTTGACAAGGAAATTAAAATTATTAGAGTTTCTGCATTAGCATCAATTTGGTTATTTGTGTTGTTACCAATTGGATTCATCGACACGAGCTAGTTGATTCAAGTCATGGAGCTAGCTCAGGACGAGCCAAATGGAAATGGAGAGGCTGAGGAAATGGACAGATTACGTTCTGCCGAAACTTCCGGCGGGGAATGCCGTACGTTCCGACCTCATTTTCCTGGTATGGTGAGAAAAAAGGCTTATATATTTGATGGGTATGGAAAATATTACAACAAGGAATGGGATCTTACCGAAGGTACAGGCAATGAGTTTTGTTGGTACCATGTAGAATTACCGAAAGGAAACCAAAAGCTTTCTCAATCTGCACAATACCTTATAGATGTTCTTTGCCCGCCTTTGAAGCTTCAAGATATTTTATCCCTTGTTAGTAATGGACCGTTCTGTGGGTATGTTGACGGAGCACTCGTATTTAGAATTAATTCGCCCGGTCCTGCAGCCAGCAACTTCACGTTTAGAATTGCTGCTAGAATTACCAAGAATTCTGTGATTACTGTGTCGTTGGGTCGTGTTCCAAGGTTGGGTTTCTCACCCACGGGTCAATCTCTGCTCTCGGAGATTCCTAGTGTAGAAAGTCCAACACACCACAGAAATGAGCCAAAGGAAGGGAGTGCGATTGTAATAAGGGAGCATGTCCTTGAATTCTTGTTGACTATGAATCACTCCGAAGAAGCTGATAATCGGGTTCCTAAATCTGTATCCAATCTCGTTGTTCATATCCTCGACACACATGTGGATCAACTTCAAAATGTTGTGACCAAAATAGAGATTGAGCTGGATTCTGTGGAGCTTGAATTGGACAAAGGTAAATTTTCTTCAGCATCTGTCTTACATACTTCGCAGACAATAAATTTTTGTCATATTGTTTTTGCTAGAGAAGCCCATTTGCCTTTTTGGTCACGAAGATAGTAAGATAAATCTCTAAGATTTCATGCTTTCTTCGCAATTGTAATGTTTGCTCGGCATTTCTAGAAATATTAAGTGGTCAGAAATTTGTATTTAACCTAAGCCATTTTCTGCAATTTTTTGTTCTTTTTGCTTCTTTCCTCCCAAATCATGCAATATATTTTTGCAGCGTCCGTTGTAGATGCAAAAAGACAGCTTGTCAAATGATATTCTGTGGTTGACATTGAAATGAGATGAGCTTGTAAGCAAGAAATATTGAATCAATGGAAATATGCAGGTCTAAATAAACTGTATCTCTATTAACTATCATATTGTTTTACATTTATTTTAGACAATTTCAATGATCTAATAGTATATGATTGTCAATTTCTGCTGTTGTATTCATGAATTGTTACTGCAACATATCCCTTTTTAGGAAAATATGACAGTCAAAGTGGAAGAAAGCCAATTTATGCTGTGTAATGATCAAATGAGTAATTGGATTTTAATACTTCTTTCTGTAATATGCACAATTTAGTACTTTGTGAACTGATCCTGCATTCTCTGGAGAATGTCACTTGAGTTTCTTTGCAACTTATTTTTGTGCATAATCTGTTTCTCTTCCAAGTTCATGGTTTTCTCTGTCTGAATTGGCAATGTTTACTCTTTTGATGAATCGGCCTAGCTATTGTGCTCAATCACAGGTGGGCTTGCTTTGAAAAAACAAATGCTAGATGAGAGAAGATTTCCCAAAAGGATTCTTGATTTGCAGCGACTCCTACAGGTAGTGTTTCCTCCCCTCCTATTTATTTATACGGCCAAGCATGAAAGCCAGGAAATAGATTTATTAGTAAATTTATGTCACTTGGAGATGAATTCATTAATTATTGTTTTTCCACCGAGCATTGTATTCAAAACTTCAGTCCCTGACAAGGATCATAAATCTCTTTGAATGGAAGTGTAGAAAAGTTGAACTCTTTCTGGGTTCTGCTACTTATTATCACAGGACTCAACAAGTTGACAATACTTTAGTTTTCTTGCTCACCGGAAGGTTTGCAGGGTCCCGAAACCATTTATTAATAACAAATTAGCAGTCTACTCTATAGGGGTGATTTATTATAAATCACATTATAAACATCATCAAAATATCTGCGATTGGTTAGAAATGTCAGTATAATTTTAGTTGTGCTATAATATATCTGATATTAAGCCATTTGCACTTATGGACGCTTGCATTTGATTTCCGAAGCTCAGGTGATTGCATATGGGGAGCAAGTATTTCCACGGGTCAAAGAAAGGTGTTCTTCAAAAGAATGGTTTGCTAGTTATGATAACAATGCCCTAGAAGAGTTAATTGGCCGGCTAAGGAGGTTAAAAGAGAATGTGGGGTTTATAACTAATCGCGTCACAGCAATTCAGGCTGGTCTTGATAGCTGGCAGTCTGAGCAAATAAACAGGAAACTGTACTATCTTTCATTCCTTTCCATAATGTTCCTTCCTCTCTCTGTTATCACTGGAGGTAAATTACTCTTGAATTGAAACTTGTTTTATTATAACTAAGTGGGCAAACATTTTACATTAATCATTATTCCATTCGTGTTCATATCAGTTTTTGGAATGAATGTGGGAGGAGTTCCATGGACGGGGCAAAATAACCCAGAAGTTAAAGATGGTTTCCGCAATGTAATGTTTCTTTGTGTGGCAATGCTATTTATGGTGCTGCTTTGCTTCATTTGCCCTGCTGCTTATAGTCGAGTAGCTGCTTGGCAGAGGAGGAGAGCTATGAAACGAAGCTGGTCTCTCAACCGGAAGTCATTCCTCAAGAGAACAGTTGGAGCTCAAGGAAGAGGGGGTTACCTTAGACTTTGATAGCAAGCACAATATGCATACCATCATCAAGGTACACATCCTCCTAATTCGTTCCTCATTTACTTCTAGCCTTCTAAATGCATAATCCTTATGAACACCAGTTTCCCTTTTCTGCAGGAAACTTCAAATCCAAAATGCTTTTGGACATTACTTACTACTGTTGAGAAAAGATGAAGTTTTGGATAGGAAGTTAGCATATATTCTTTTGCAAGTTTCTTTCTATTTGAACCGGGTTGTCGTTCTTCACTTTTTTGGAATAGGTTTTTAACACACTGTACAGATACTGTGAACTTATGCTAACAAATTCACTTGATTGTTTTATTAGATTTTGTGTCAGTAGCAACTTCTTTGTGTATTCAGTGTAATTTCTCTGAACTATAACACCCTGGTTTATGTAACCAATACCATAACATGAAGTAAGGATCAGGGTCTTTAGGGGACCTATATGATATAAATGTGACATTTATTTTTTTTTGTAAATAGGTAAGAAATAAGGATCCGGATGATATTATCTCAATTTAAAACCTAGAAACCCAAACATGTTCTCCTAGAAAAGAAAAACGGTGGGGACACATCCAGAAATCGAAGGCTTAGTTTTTCTGCAACCTGGCACAACGTATGAACACTAAATAATATTACAAGTACGACGTCGTTGAATAACCGCTGTACAGTTTCTGGGTAAATTATTCTAAGGTCCCTCTTATGTGATTTAATTGTATTTAAAAAGGTGAAAGTATTAAATCATTAAATTATTCACACGTCTATTGATTCAATTTTAAATCATACATTTTTATTTTGAAATATCGATGATAATTGTAGGAAATCTATAATTATTTTGTAAAATAATTTTGTTTTCTTGTATAAACCATGATTTATGTACTTACATGTCATTCTGTTTGATATGTTTACTATAATATAATTAGATTAAATTATAGGGATCTAAGTATTATTTTCCCAAGCACTATAAAGAAACTCTAGAAACTTCGCTTGAATTATCCGTCTGAACACAGAATTTCAACCTCATGTGAGGAAAACCCCTAAACCCTTCCCCTTGAAAACCCCAGTTCGGCTTAAACTATTTGATTTTTCTCTCCTCATTCAAAGCTAAGCAGATCAATTGATCGACCTCTGTTCAGTTATGGCAACCGCAGCTCTGCTTCGATCGCTACGACGCCGTGATGTCGCCTCCGCTCCTATTTCTGCCTACAAATGCGTAAGTTACTTTTACTTTATACACTCGCAGTCTGTAGACTTTTTTTTTATATTTTTGGTCTTTGGATTGATCTGTATAAGATGTGGTGTTTTTAATTTGGTTGTGTTTCGTTTTGTTCTCTTAATTTCGTTGCTTAAGCCTGCAAAGTTTGTTCTTTTCTTTTCATTTTTGGATTTTTAGTTTCTGGTTTTTGTTAAAGTTTGGTTCTTGGATGTTTGGTGTTCTCGTGGCATTGTTATTTCAGTCAGGTTAGACTTTTAGTCGCTAATTTTTTTTAATTAATTAATGTGAATGATTGATTACAAATATCTTATATGGATATGCCCGGTTTTCAATTTGTTAATAATTGATTGATGGGTTGGTCTGAGTTCTGATTGTGAATGTTTCAACTTACTTGTGGATGATGTCTCCTGGTTATTTATCTTATGGTTTTTATTCTTTAAGGTTGGTTGGTGTCATGCTAATTTCTGATACTTGTCCTAAATTTCAGGATCCTAAGGATGATTAAGTTCTTATTCTTTTGATTTTTATTGTTTGATGCAGTTGACGGGCTATGTCAAGCCCTCATGGGCACCTTCAAATCTGGGTAACAGTTGGGCTAGTTTGACCAGAGCATTTAGGTATAGCGTTCGGCCTCTCCAATGACTGATGTTGTAATTGATTATTTTATGACCGTTGTTTCAAACTTGTGTGAATTCTCTTTGTGCAGCTCAAAACCTGCTGGAAATGATGTTATTGGTATTGATTTGGGAACCACCAATTCGTGTGTAGCACTGATGGAGGGGAAGGTGAGAATACTGTGCGTTCAAAATATTTTAGCCCTCAGTTATGTTAAAAGCTTTTGACATCCTTGAATTATTTCTGATTTATCGTGACTTCACATAGAATGCCAAGGTCATTGAGAATGCCGAAGGTTCGCGAACCACACCATCAGTTGTAGCTTTCAACAAAAAAGGAGAGCTACTTGTGGGTTCACCAGCAAAGCGTCAGGCTGTGACCAACCCAACTAACACTATCTTTGGAACTAAGCGTTTAATTGGTAGGCGATTTGATGATCCCCAGACACAAAAAGAAATGAATATGGTTCCTTACAAGATAGTAAAGGCTCCTAATGGGGATGCTTGGGTTGAAGCCAATGGGCAACAGTATTCCCCAAGTCAGATTGGGGCCTTTGTTCTGACCAAGATGAAAGAAACTGCAGAATCCTACATTGGAAAGTCAGTTTCAAAGGCGGTGATCACTGTTCCAGCTTATTTCAATGATGCTCAGAGGCAAGCAACAAAGGATGCTGGCAGAATTGCTGGCCTTGATGTCCAGAGAATCATTAATGAGCCCACAGCTGCTGCACTTTCTTATGGCATGAACAACAAGGAGGGTCTTATAGCTGTTTTTGATCTTGGTGGGGGAACATTTGATGTTTCAATCCTAGAGATCTCTAATGGTGTATTTGAGGTAATAATCACTATGTAATCTGGAATGTTGTTTATATATTGTTTATGTGTGTTACGCTAATAATTTTCCAGTCCAGGTGAAAGCAACTAATGGCGATACATTCTTGGGGGGAGAAGACTTTGACAATACTTTGTTGGAGTATTTAGTGAGTGAATTCAAGAGGACTGAGGGAATTGATCTTTCGAAGGACAAGCTTGCCGTGCAGAGGCTTCGTGAGGCAGCTGAAAATGCAAAAATTGAACTTTCATCAACATCCCAGACTGAAATTAATCTTCCATTTATTACAGCTGTTGAGTCAGGTCCTTGTCATTTGAATATTACCCTGACCAGATCTAAATTTGAATCTTTGGTTAATCACTTGATTGAGAAAACTAGGCCCCCTTGTAAGAACTGTTTGAAGGACGCCAACATCACTGTAAAGGATGTTGATGAGATTCTTCTTGTTGGAGGAATGACCCGTGTGCCCAAGGTTCAGGAAGTAGTGTCAGAAATCTTTGGCAAAAGCCCAAGCAAAGGAGTAAACCCTGATGAGGCAGTTGCACTTGGAGCTGCAATTCAAGGTGGTATTCTTCGCGGAGATGTCAAAGAGTTGCTTCTCTTGGATGTTACACCTCTGTCGCTTGGTATTGAGACACTTGGTGGTATCTTCACTAGGCTGATCAACCGAAACACTACAATTCCTACAAAGAAGAGTCAGGTGAGTTTTTATAAGTTTGTACATTAGTACATGTGAATCGTTGTAAGTGGTATGCTTTGCAGAACATATTGAAGATTTGAGTATTTATTACAAACTTCAAAGCGATAGGAATTTTTAGGATGCAGCAGTAAGAATGCAGTTTGGTAAACAAGTACTTCATACTTGTTTTTATTCCCATTATTTAATGGTTTTGCTTGGAAGGTGTTTCATTGTAGAGCAATTAATGTGTACAAATGCATTGTTATGCCTGGTTGCCAGCTTTGTTCTATGCAGTGTTTGTTCTAATTGATTTTCCCCCCTGGTTCACAGGTCTTCTCAACCGCTGCTGACAACCAGACCCAGGTTGGTATTAAGGTGCTTCAAGGTGAGCGTGAGATGGCATCTGACAACAAACTCTTGGGGGAGTTTGAACTTGTGGGCATTCCGCCGGCACCTAGAGGCATGCCTCAGATTGAAGTCACATTCGACATTGATGCTAATGGCATTGTCACTGTATCTGCAAAAGACAAGGCCACCAACAAAGAACAGCAGATCACCATACGTTCATCGGGAGGACTATCAGATGATGAAATCAAGAAAATGGTTAAGGAAGCAGAGTTGCATGCTCAGAAGGATCTGGAAAGAAAAGCTTTGATTGATCTCAGAAACAATGCAGACACCACCATCTACAGCATTGAGAAGAGCTTGGGTGAGTACAGAGAAAAGATTCCGAGTGAACTTGCAAAAGAAATTGAGGATGCCGTGGTAGATCTGAGGAAGGCAATGGAAGTTGATAACATAGATGAAATCAAGGCCAAACTTGAAGCTGCAAACAAAGTGGTCTCAAAGATCGGACAACACATGAGTGGTGGCTCTGCTTCAGGAGGTTCCCAGGGTGGTGACCAGGCACCAGAGGCAGAGTACGAGGAGGTAAAGAAGTGAATACGGAGGCGGTAGCTTCGTTTGATGCCGCGTTTGTTGTTTTATACTCGGATTCGGAGATGAACCCCTAATTTTTATTTTTACTTGTAGGATGTTGGGAGGTTTTGTATCTAAATTACTCCAAGCTATTAGGATAACCAAGTGAATAGTGTTATTTTGTAATCACCTCTGCAATATATGGCTTACCACAAATAATTTTCCTGAAAAAATTTGGATTGATGCCTGTGATATGCTGTGGTACATGATTGATTTTGCCTGATGTCTTGCTTACAGAATTGAATACTTGGAAGTTCGTTTGACATTTGAGTGAAGGTTTACTGGTTAATCTGCAGTTTTGGGTTTGTAATAGCTTTTATGAATTATTATGAATTTTAAAAAAGAAAAAAAATAATTTACCAGTTAAAGCAATAATTACTTGTTAAATTTAATTTATAATATCGAAAAAAAAATTGTAAATTCAAGTGAAAATCGGATAAGTTTTGGAAACTTACTACTAAATAAGCATAAACCAGGGGAGGGGAGGTCGCTTGAATCTCCAGAGGCAGAAGGGGAGAGAAAGCATAAACCAGGGGACTCTGAAAATTTAACAATGTATCAGGGTCGAGCAGTATTTAAGCATGCATAGCTGACCTAATTACCAATTACTAGAAATATTTGTGGTAATTTTGTAATATGAAATTAATATATGAGTCTTGACGTAAATTTTCACTTCTTCTTCTGTATTCTTCACGGCGGCCACTGTCCTGAGCTTAACAATATTTTATTTTTAAAAAGCCTGATATAAAAACCTAAAACCCTTAGAAATCAAAACCCTAAACATCTTAATTCGTCTGCTCTTGTCTTCAAACATAAACAACTCAGGTTCGTTCTTTCTTCTTATGTTTCTTTGGTTTTCTATAGCACTTTTGTGATTTGGTTTGTCCTTTCTGAACATGGAGTTACAGTAAGAGAAAATAATGTATTTTTGTGTTTTTGATTTTCGTTGTGCGTGAATGAGCGGATTTGTTGTATTGTGAACTGGGGAACGAGGGATTTAGTTGTTATTGTCATTTATCTTCGAAGCTGAAATTTTTTGATGGATTGTTGATGCGCAGAAAGTTTCAAGCTTGCTATAATGGGTGGCAAGAAAAGGAACTCCAATGCTGTGGAGGAAGGAGACGGTGTGTTATATGTATCTACTGAAAATATTACCGAGCATAACACGTGTCCTGATGGTATGGCCAATGATAATGCTAACTCAAATCCTTTGAAAAAGAAAATGAAAAGGGATAAGCAAAAAGATGAAAGAATGGCAAATGGGGATTCAAAAACTCCTAGTTCTATCAAACCCATGGAGAGAAGGAAGAAAAGGAAAGCAATGGACAAGGGGAGGCATCATTCTGCTTTAGAAGATAAAGAATTTCAGTCCAAACAAATGGATGGAGCAGCATTGGAAGAAGAAGAAACTCGGACATCAATGGCAGCATCGTCATCTAGTAGTGGTACGCCTGACTTGCGTCTGAGTGTTTTTAACGACTTGGCTTCGGCTGAGGTTTCTTTGAGACAAGCCGCAGCAGAATCATTGGTGAGAGAGTTGCTGGAAGTTCAGAAGGCATATGATAGACTTGGGGATCGGTTGGTTGAAGGTGGACCGAAATTGGAAGCTGAAAAGGATGATGGATTAAACAATTGTGCACCTTCCTTGAGATATGCCTTGCGTAGGCTCGTCCGTGGTGTTTCTTCATCGAGAGAGGTGTGTTTAGTTAACATGGTTCTGAATTTTATCTATGATTATTGATGTTGCTGTTTTCACATGAAATGCATGTAAACAAACCAAAATTGTGCATAATAGCTTTATTTTTTGGGCCGATTAGTTGATTCGATCCATCTACTTTCTTCAGTCACATGCCTCTCTTTCCCATTCTATATTTCGTTTCCATGAATTTTGGAGTTTTTCTAATGGTATGAAATGGAAATAGGGCCTTTTCATTTTGCTAGATGGTGAAATTGATTCAAAAATTCATTTCCATAGCATGGTCAAAGAACTTGAAAGATGTAATTATTGGATTGGGTATGTGCATCTATATGGTTCGTGGCAGTGGTCTTTCATTATTATGTAGAATCTTGAAGTAAGAGACAATTCAGCTAAAAGAGATAAAAGATACTTATGCTGATTGGTTGGCTAGATAAAGGATACTTATGGTGATTGGTTGGCTATGATTGAAGTCATACCTGTGCTACCATAAGATTTTAAAGTTATGCCAATAACTTTCTAAAACCTTCTTTTGTATGTTTGGAAGTATAGATTGATAGTTAGCTTTTAATGTCATAGAAAATTTGGTGGAAGTTATGTATTGTATGGGGGAAGGCCTGTGATTTTGGCATGACATTTCTTGTTACTCATGTAAACATTTGGCCATCTTTTAGGTGATTTTCTTGGTAACTTGTAGCTAATATGTGGTCTATAATTGCTTTTGCAGTGTGCAAGACAAGGCTTTGCGTTAGGCCTTACTCTCTTGGTTGGTACAATTCCTAGCATTGAAGTGGACTCATTGCTGAAACTTATTGTTGATTTGTTGGAGGTCTCTTCATCGATGAAGGGTCAGGTAGAAAAGAATTTCTTTCATTTTTTATCACATAGACGTTAATAAGATTCTCTAAGCACTTGCTTATGCAATTGCAGGAAGTGAGAGATTGCCTGTTGGGTCGTTTATTTGCCTACAGTGCTGTTGCCCGGTCAGGAAGGCTAAGTAAAGAGTGGGTTTGTGACAAAAACACACCTTACATCAAGGAATTTACCAGTCTGCTCATCTCCCTTGCAGCAAAGAAGCGATACTTGCAAGAGCCTGCTGTATCAGTTATTTTAGACTTAGTTGAAAATGTATGTTCTAATAAATAAACCACATCATTCCATTCTTGAAAATCGTAATGCTTCCTTTTGTCCCTTGATTGCCAGAATGTTGGGGGGATTTAATTTTGTAGCTAATGATGTATGTTCAATATACTTATGGCTTCTTAATTGGTTGTTTTAGCACAGACCAAAGGTAATTCTGGGACATGATAACTAACAAAAGTGCATTTTTTGTTCACTACATTGTGGGGTGATTAGAGGAGAGAAGAGGGGTGGGTGGGATATTTTACATTTTTGAATCTCTTTTGTTTGTTTGTGATATGATATATAACTATTCAAGTGATGTTAATCAAAAAGGGACTGTAAGGACAAAACTTATGTATAATATGAATATTTTTGCTTGTTTGTTTCTTCATTCCCACTGCTTTGAGGTTGTGGTTCAAGGTTTTCAAAGAAACAAAAGTTTCTTGGGTGGTCTTGAAATCGTGTTTAATCCAACTGTGGACCTCTTTAACACTCAAGGGAACTTGTTGGTTGGTCCCAATCCTTAATGTCTTTTATGGGTTTGCAGTTGCCTGCTGATGCTGTGGTAGGCCATGTGCTTGATGCTCCGGGTCTTCATGACTGGCTTGAGGGAGCCAACGAAAATGGGAATCCTGATGCTCTGCTTTTGGCTCTCAGAATTCGTGAAAGAATTTCTGTTGACAGCAAAAAGTTTACTAAACTTTTGCCAACTCCATTCAGCCCTGGCAAACTTTTTGCTGCTGACCATTTGTCCTCTCTTGTTAATTGCTTTAAGGTGGTATTCAGATGTACCTGCTCACTGCAACTATAATATGGATCAATAGAAATTTCAGATTTTCTGACAATAATAATGTTTTTCTGGATTATGGCAGGAATCTACGTTCTGTCAGCCCCGAGTACATAGTGTGTGGCCTGTTCTAGTGAATATTCTTTTACCTGATACAGTTTTGCAAGCTGTAGATGTGGCATCAGTTTCAACTTCCATAAAGAAGTACAAAAAGGGTCGCAAGTCTAGCTCTACTGAAGAAGAAGTTGCCAAGAGCTTTCAGTCTTTCTGTGAAATTGTTATTGAAGGATCCCTTCTTCTGTCGTCTCATGACCGTAAACACTTGGCATTTGACGTTCTGCTGCTTCTTCTCCCAAAGTTGCCTGTATCTTTTCTCTCAATTGTTATGTCTCACAAACTTGTCCAGTGTCTGATGGATATACTTTCCACTAAGGATTCATGGTTATATAAAGTAGCACAGTATTTCCTTAAAGAATTATCAGATTGGGTTGGGAACGATGATTTCAGAAGAGTTGCTGTGATCTTGGCTTTACAAAAACACAGTAACGGAAAATTTGACTCCATTACACTGACAAAGGTGGTTAAAGATTTGATGGCAGACTTCAAAACAGAATCAGGTTGCATGTTTTTTATTGAAAACCTAGTGGACATGTTTGTTGATGAAGGTCAAGCTTCTGAAGAACCTTCTGATCAGAGTCAAACTACTGATGACAATTCAGAGATAGGATCAAGTGGTGAGAAGGATCCAGTGGGGGCATTGGGAAATTTTGAATTTCTGAAAAGTTGGGTTGTAGAATCCCTGCCCAGTATTTTGAAATATTTGAAGCTGGAACCTGAAGCAAAGCTCCGAGTGCAAAAGGAAATTTTGAAGTTTCTAGCTGTACAGGGTTTGTTCTCCGCATCACTTGGCACTGAAGTGACATCTTTTGAGTTACAGGAGAAATTTAGGTGGCCCAAAGCAGCCACCTCAAGTGCTCTTTGCAGTATTTGTGTTGAGCAGCTCCAGTTATTGCTGGCAAATGCTCAGAAGGTTGAGGGGTCAGGTTCTTTAGCAAATGGACTTGAGCCAAATGATCTTGGTTCTTACTTCCTGAGATTTCTAAGCACCTTACATAACATTCCTTCAGTTTCTCTCTCTCGATCCTTAAGCAATGAGGATGAGCAGGCATTCAGAAAATTGCTGGAAATGGAAACCAGGCTTTCTAGAGAGGTAGTTTGTTTACTGTCATTAGATGATTTTTGGCATACTGAATCTGAGTGGTCTAATATCTCAGATTCCCCTAATAAAAAGTTGTGCTTATCTTGAGTGCTTCAGAATGTTTTCAAGTTTGTATTCGAGACTATGTCTTTGTTTAATTATTGCAAATATATTCAGAATTTTCATTTTCTTAAATTTGTAGGAACGGAATAGTGGGCTCAGCACAGATGCAAATAAATTGCATGCCCTTAGGTACTTGCTCATCCAGTTGCTGCTCCAAGTGCTCCTTCATCCAGGAGAATTCTCTGAAGCTGCCTCTGAACTTATCATGTGTTGTAAAAAAGCTTTTGCATCTTCTGATCTTCTTAACTGCTCTGGTGAAGATGAGTCGGATGACGCAACTCCTGAGCTAATGGATGTCTTGGTGGATACATTGCTTTCAATGCTCCCGCAATCATCCGCACCCATGCGGTCTGCTATAGAGAAGGTGTGTGATGACAGCAATGTGGTTACTTTCCTTTATTTTGTTCTTTTTGATATTTTAAGTTACTAAGCAAATGTATGTTGATATAATATAGGTTAGGTTTTAGTCTGTTATACTGAGTTTAGGCTGGTTTTTCTATGAATTAAATACAGATTTCAACTGCTCTTCCGGTAATATATAAAGCACGTCACAATAATTGTTTTGAGGAATAATTGGAGATGATCTCATAAAGAGTTGATGGAGAGAACTAAGAGAAAGCAATGTGACTACGTTAGGATTTGAAGGAGTTTAAGCTAATAACAAAATGCTTTGTGTCTTTCTATGAGTTCCTAGCTTATAGTAGATGAATGTTTTGTTTCGCATCTGCTTCTGCTTTTAGGTTTTCAAATATTTCTGTGATCATGTAACGGATGATGGACTGATGCGGATGTTGCGGGTTATTAAGAAAGATTTAAAACCAACTAGACATCGTAATGTGGACGATGAAGAAGATGATGATGAAGATTTTCTTGGTATTGAAGAAGAGGACGACTTCAATGAGGTTGAGACTGGTGAAATGCTGGAGAGTGATGAGCAGACTGATGACTCTGAGGCAGTGGCTGTAATAGAAGTTGGAAAAGAACTCCCTGAAGATTCTGATGATTCTGATGGAGGAATGGATGATGATGCAATGTTCCGGATGGATACTTATCTTGCCCAGATTTTCAAAGAGAAAAAGAATCAGGCTGGGAGTGAAACAGCTCAATCCCAACTTGTTCTGTTCAAACTTCGGGTTCTTTCGTTACTGGAAATTTACCTGCATGAAAATCCAGGCAAGTAGAACTCTGTGTTAGGCTAAGTTAAGATTAGCAGTGATTGGAATATAGAAACTGGTCCTCAAAACAGTTTTTACTTATGTCAATTAAAGAACAAGACTCCTTGGGTATCATTCTCTGTTGAGGTTGACTAATATTTGGATTTATAGTGGATCTGTAGGAGAGAATATTCAACAATAATTAGAAGATTTTATGATGAATAATTTCAATATGGAGCTCAGTTTAGCATTATCCACCAACTATTGGCAGTTTGATGGTATTAATGCAGCTTAGTGTCTTAAGTAAATTTTTTATGGTTAATAGTTTATTTAGAAAGGATTGCTTCTCAATAATCTGCTATATTTCTTATGGTTAATTGCTAATCTAGAAGGGATTGATTCAACTTTTTCCCTGCATACTGATTTGTGCCACGAGCTTTGTGATTTGTGTTCCTTGTGCAGGTAAGCCCCAAGTTCTGATGGTGTACTCGAACTTGGCTCAGGCATTCATTAACCCACATACATCCGAGGGCAGTGAGCAGCTTGGACAACGTATATTGGGAATTCTACAGAAGAAAATATTCAAAGTGAAAGACATCCCGAAGAGTGAATCTCTGCAACTTTCTACTCTTGAATCTTTGTTGGAGAAAAACCTAAAATTGGCTTCAAAACCGTTCAAGAGAAAAAAATCTGCTGCTAATCCATCAAAGAAAAAGAAGTCAGCCTCCTGGAATCGACACAAAATGATTGTCTCCTTGGCACAGAATTCAACCTTTTGGATTCTGAAGATTATTGATGCAAGAAATTTTTCAGGGTATGAGCTGCAAAGGGTTGTTGATATCTTTCGTAGTGCGTTGGTTGGGTATTTTGATAGTAAAAAGTCTCAAATAAAATCAGAATTTTTGAAAGAAATATTTCGAAGAAGGCCCTGGATTGGGCATCATCTCTTGGACTTCCTTTTGGAAAAATGTGTCAGGGCAAAATCAGTGTTTCGTAGAATTGAATCTCTGGATCTGGTTATGGAGATAATTAAGTCATTGGTTCCTTTAAGCTCTGATGAAGTCAGCCGAGAAGCATCAAAGAAAAAGCTGAAGAGCCACCTCCAGAATCTTAGTCATGTGATAAAGCAGTTGGTGACAGATATGCCTGATAAGCAGGTTAGACGGGCAGAAGTACGCAAGTTCTGTACTAAGATCTTCCAAATGGTATCAACTCTTAATCTGAACAAGTATTTTCTTAAAGTTTTGCCCCCGGATGCTCATGCTGCTTGTGAATCTCAACTTGGTGATGTGTTTCTTAATTTGAAGAAGGTGGAATGAGAGCAGTAAAAGTAAGAAACATATGGGAAAGATATTTACCAAAAAGTCCTTATACATGGATTTCATTCTTATTTATATTACATCCTTGGGAAACTTCTGCAGCTGCCTACTTTAGTGCTGCAGGCAAAGTGCGGGAATTCACTGGCAATATTGACGTTACAGTATTTTTTAAAGTTTTGCTTGTAGAGCTTCGGTGGTCGCAGTTGCGCAGCCACCAATGGACCTGGAAGCTTGCCCATTATCTCGTAAACTCGTTTATGCTGGTAGAATTCTTTCAAGCTGCCTGTTGTGCTTTTGGGTTTTTATGTATCATATGATTGTTCACGGAGAGAGAGATTGGCCATAGTAGTTGGACTTTGAACTTTGGGCTTACTCAGGTTTCAGTTGCCCTGCTTTTTGTATGTGAATTTTGCTGTTGTTTTTAATGCAAAACTCTCTTCTCGCTTCTCTCTCAGAACTTTAAAGTTCTTGTCACGAGAAACTGCACTTTTCTTGACTGAATTCTAGCATTGCAGAGCTCTCCTGCTCAATCTTTTACAGCCATGGAAATAAAGCTAAGACGGTCTCTGTCATATCAACCAACGGCTCTTGAGTGGCCGGTCTTCTATTATCTCTTCTTTTTTGTTGCTTCTTGTTTTGGATTTGGTTGAACCAGCAATTATATGGATTTTATCATTATTATGATTATTTTTTTTTATTATTATTTTAAACGAAAAGAAACACATGTGCCCAGTGGCCAACTGATTCATACAGAACACAATTAAAAGTATTAGCATGTTTTTTACCAACTCAAAATCAAATTATCAAAGCCTGCAAGGCAACTTCTCTTCCGAGTTGTTTACTCAATATTTTACTCTTCCACTGAATCTCTTCTCCCATAACAAAGAGATGATCCTTTCCATTATCTAATAATATTCTCATAAAGAATACGCTGGCATGGCAACATCTGCATGCTTCAGGTTTCTTTGAGCTATACATTCTGGTTGAACATGCCACGCAACTAAAAGCAAAAAGCAAACACTTAAATTGCAAATGAGTTGGCTAAAATTATCTATTCAGTGTTAATAATGTTTACAAAGTATTTCCACCCTCTAAATCTCTCTTCTTACACATCTGACAATCTTATCTAAACCCTTGTTTACATTTGTCTACTCTCTAACCAGTTTCTCCTAGGATTTTTCCCCCAATTTTTCATTCCTTATCCTCTTTACAATGCAGCCCAAAGCTACCTCGCCAACTTCCAATTTCATTGAGATTCTCCAGAAAGCAACAACTAATCCACAACACATCTTGCGATCAAACCCTGAACAAACGAACTTCAGATTCAGTATAGTAGAACAAACATAAAAGAAGAACAAGCAAGAAATGGCACCAAACAAATCAATTTATACCTCGTTTAACAATGACAATCACACTTCATTGGAGGCCCTTCCAGGAAAGCTTTTCCACAGATCCTCAAACCTCAATCTTCATCAAGGGATCTTATGACCGTGCATTATCAGCATCCGAATCACTTCCAGAGGAAGTCCCTGAATCCGAATCTGCAAAGATCATGACATACAACTAAGCATTTCTCCCACACATTTTCCATCCACACAACACTACCCCCAAAAATCAAATTTTGAGCGAGGTAATACCACTCGATGACGACGAATCACTACTCGAACTACTGGAGCTACTAGAACTGCTACTGGCCTTGTTATTATTATGGGCATTGTCCTTCTCAATCTCCACGGGAGGAAAACTGCTCATCGGCATCTCATCACCAATATCCACGTCTTCCTCCCCAATTTCCCCTTTCTTTGCCTTCTTCGAATCTGTTGCCGCTTCAATTTTCCCAACCATAGGCACAACCTATACACACAAAAAAAAATCACCCAGATAAGTATTGCACACAATTAATCAATGAAATCACAATAACGGAAACAGAAATCATAGCAACTAACATCTCCATTCACCCTAATCGCTTCAGCCGTAGCTACATTGTTTATGCCCATCAACGCTTTCCTTCTAATCTTGCTAACCATCTTCTTATAATTAGTCACAAAGCGATCAAGCTCCCAAAGAGTCTCGGTATCAAGTGCCTCAATATCAAGCTCGATCTCGTCCTCATCCTGCCTTAAATTTCCGTTCCTTTTCTTCAATATATGAATTACATGCTCCATCTTCTCTTGCGGCAAACTCTGCAGCCCCACCCCCAATTTGTGCTTCTCTTCCATACTCATCTCTCTCTTATTCGGATCCTTAGCCTTGGGCTTCGGCTGCTTCAGTGGTTTGGCAGCTGGTGTTACCCTCACCGGCGAGGGTGTTCTCACCGGCAACTGTGACACCGGCGGCAGGGTTAGATTGGGGTCAGGGTTTGGCCCAGTTGCTGGAACTCGCTGCATTGACTCAGATTTTGTCACCATCAGTTGCTTAGAACTCTCTTTTTCTTTCACCTGGTGAAAATTCCAAGAATTAGCTGGGAAATCTTCATCAAGAACTCGTTCTTGAATCTCTTCCTGAACCGATTTCTCTTTAATAGGCCTAAACAACTCCTCAAATCTTGCTAGAAGCTGGTCCGCTAAAATATACACATCGTGGCCTTTCGGATTGTAAGTCATGGCGTTGTCGAAGGTCAACCTAACGTCTGCTGCAAAATTCGCAGGCGAATCGTACAGATGCTTGGATAATTTCGACTTAACGGTCCCAAGATCCATCGGAATTTTGATTATATTGTAATAATCGTGTAAACCCAGACCAACAACATCAACGGGGGAATTAAAAATATACCCATGCTTGTGCTTCATCAACTTCGTCAAGATTTGCGCACAGCTCTTCATCATCTTCCCATTATCTTGCTGATTTAGTTTCTTCTCATTCGAGATAAACGGACGCTTATTGCCAGATATCAAAGATTTCTTCGCGCTGGATCTGAACTGCTGGGCTTCAATTCGGCTCTTTAACCGCCGAATCTGTTCTAGCTCTGAAATCAACCGTCTTTTTAGCTCAAGCAACTCCTTTTTCGAATACGACGCGATATTGAAGCTAACATAATTAGCCAAAAGGAGATGTTCGTTGTTAGGCCTTCTGTTGATTGAAGAAGCATCGTCTGAGGCGGCAGATTGGGCGACGGCCGGCGACGCATCGTCAATCTGACAGCCGTTGATTTCTTGTTGAAATTGTCTTTTTTTAGGGTTAGAAACTTTTCCCATGAATTTAGGACCACCTCCTTTTGTTTGCATCGGCCAGTTGCCTTCGCCGCGATTGGCTAACACCGCCGATGCCATCCGCTGCCTAGATTTACCATCAATCACTTAGATTGTGTGATTGTGAACCACGCGCCACCACCAGCAGATATTCTTACAAGGATAGGGTTTGGAATTCTCCCCATTCAGAGCGAGGAAGCAGAGCGGGCTAGCCTCGCTTCTTAAAGGCGATCAGATCTGCCCGTGAGAACCTCAGGTTAGATCTCACCCGTTATTCCACTTTTGTCTCTTCATCTCACGCTTCGTGTGGTTTTGGCGCTGCCCGAGATGTTGCCCGGATGATCTGTCGTGAACGGTCAGGATGTGAAGTGTCTCATACGTGTCGGTCTTGCAAGCCGATGGATCGGAGAGATGTGTTTCTCTGAACAGAGATGGTCATTTGGGGTGAATTTGGGGTGCATGTAGCGTGCATTTAGGGTTTGCGTGTACAGAGGCCCACATGCGATGACGTGGACGGAAAGGATACGGCGTGGACCGGTGTGAGCCAGAAGCTACACAACGTGCAAGGGGAGGTGACGGTGATGGTGAGATCCCTTGCGTGAGTAGTGTCTGAGTGAGGGCGTTATCGTAAATTAAAAATAAATAATTATTTGTGCCAAAATTAATTTATAATAAAATTTTCTCTTATTAATTAAATTTTTATTTTTCTTATTTATTTGAATAATAATTTTAAATATTTTAATTTAAAGAATTTATTTTATTTTATTTTATTTTATTTTATTTAACTTAAATTTATATCTCTTTTATTTGTCATATACTCCAATAATATGCTAAATTGTTATTCATTTTCTTTTTTTAATTTAATGGATAATACACATTAATAATTGCTGTTATTTATTAGTTATTTTAAAATATATATATTATAATTAATAATTAATTATTTTAATATAATTTTATAATATAAATTAAAATTTTTAAATAAAATTTAAATTATTTGTTGTTGACTATACACCGGTGTGATCATATGCTTGATTCAATGGAAAAGAGAAGGCTACCAGAAAATTTCAATTCCTTGCATACATCGCATCCTTCTGTCCTTGATAGCAGAGCGCTTCGTTGGCTGGCGGAGAAGGACCCGGATAACCCGTAGTTGGGTTCGTTCATGATTTTGCAAGCACCAACAGCACTCAAGATACAAGTGCTTCTGGGATTCCCTTTGCATTTCTGTCTGTTTAATCCCAATCTTCCTTGCACACAATAAAAGCCTTCAGAATTAGCTTAACCCATGTAACGGAGGGCAAGCGGAAAGCAGGAGTAATAGGAATTCTTGGGCCAGTTTCTTTGGAATTTTGGGTCAAGATAAAGAATTATTTGGCACCCCACTAGTATTCTGATGACACCCCCCTTTACAAGGAAAGAAACTAGTACGTAGCTGGTGTTGTAGGAAATGGAAGGGGGTGTGCTTAACGTACAAGGGAGAAGTCGTAACACTACACATTTGAAGTGACATCTGGGGTATTGACGTGCCTTTTTGTCGATTTAATTAATTTTTTAAAAAATATATAAAGATTTATTACCCAATCAATGGACGGCACATCACCACCCGAGATGAAAATTTTATAAAAAATTATGATTTTTTTAGGGACGTACGTCTATTTTCAATCCAAAAATTGAAAAAAATATGGCATTAGTAGTAACGTGTCACATCAGTATCCGCTTTGATCTCTATATAAAAAATAATATATATATATATATATAAAATAAAATTTTATTAAATTAATATACAAAAGAAGTGATACCTTAGCAGTACTTAATAATTATTTTTTTTATATGAAAATTAATTTTTTATTTTTTAATATCTAATTTTAGAAAATTAATTAAAAAAAAAGAAGAAGAAGCTCAACGTCTTAATTTTGTCGGAGGGTACTCAAATGCTTATTGAATTTTGAACGAAACCAAATCAAGTTTGTCGATCTCAAATCTAGTCTATGGGCCAGCCCTTGTGTGTTGACGTGACACGTGCATAAATAGGTAAATTAACACATATATAAATTAGTAAATATATGCGTAATCTACCTAAACACTTAAATATATAATATTTAAAATTATAAAAAAGAAAAAAAAATAGAAAGAGGAATATATATGCATAAAAGTTGGTGCAATTATGAACATACCGTGACAAATCCCCCGATAAAAAATATCAGTAATCGACCGAGCAGTAGCAGCGATTCCTGGGTCAATAGTTGCAACTTGGTCGAGAACCCAAAATAAAGAAGTTCCCTGTTGAAGCAGGAGCCCGCGCCACGCTACCCTGCAAATAATGTCATCAAACAGTGACAGATTTCTACAGGCAATAAAGTTTGCGGGAAAATTATGATAAGAAAACGACGCACACCTTATACTTGAATTCAAAGAAATGGGGCAGTAGTGGTGGGTCTCATGATGTGGTTTTTCGATCAATGAGAGAATGCACACTTGGTGTATGATAAAATTCCCAAGCTGAGAGCTACTGTTGGAAAACAAGGTGGAGGGGCCTCTTTCTCTTGCTTTCATTTTCAAGCTTTGAACGTAATTGGTTGAATATAACAAGAAGCCAACTCATTATTCACACTCGTCAACACAAAACTATTATCAAGTGAGAAAATTAGATTGTTGGGATGAAAAAATATCATGCTTTCGATAGTTATGGCCTTTTGTTTTTATTTGCTTTTGATTGATGCGGTAAGGATTAGGATGATACCTGTTGTTTTGATAAAGACAACAACAATCCATGTCATTGCTTGCCTTGGATTCCCAAGATTTTTTTTTCTTTTCCTCAATTTGTACCAAAATTTCTATTAACAGTTAATTAATTTTGAAGTTAAATCCAATCGACTATGTCTGGCTTGTTTCCTAAGTCATGTTTCTAGGTTTTGGAGTTGGGGGAGGCCAAAGCTACTTACAGACTCGAACAAATAAAGAAATATTTTAAGAATAATAATTAGCATAAACTGAATAAAATTCAGGCGGCCTCTGAAATAGAGGTATTCCTTCATGTTTGTGTTGAATTATGTAAATGAATCTAGAAAGTAATTTCATGATAATTTGAAGAAGAAAAGATAAGAAATTAAAATAGTTATTAATCAACATAAACTCACAGTGTACAAAACCATGTAATTTAATTATTAATCTAACAATTGACATAACAACAGAGCATATATTAAGGCATTTAACAGTAATTAATTAACATACTATACTCACTTCGTCTTCTTCCTCACACTGAAGCTTGTGAAACTTTCGTAACAACCTTACCATCCTGACTCAACCCACCACCACTGTGCCTCATTTCACCGCCGCTAACCGTCACACCAACACCGTGGTACTGCTGTGGCGGTGGAACCACCATTCCTCCCGGTGCCGTGTAGTAAACTTGTCTCCCGAATCCGCCATCGTATGCCACCTGCGTGTAACCCGCATCGGTCACTGTTACACCACCGCTTGCAGCGCCACCTGGACGGACCATTCCCATTTGAGGCAAATTGGGCGGGGGTACCGAAGAAAGGGGAGGTGGTGCTGAAGACAGAGGCGGTGGAGGCGGTGGTGCTTGCGTATGCGGTGGCACAACCATGTTGTATATGGGCTGTTCGCGGTAAACTTCAGGACCAGGTCCGGGTGCGTGGGCCATCCTTTGCATGTTGGGATAGTACGGTTGGCCTGGTTGACCAGTCATCGGTCGTATAATTTGAGGCGTTTGTGCGTGATGATGGTAGACAGCGGTTGTACCTTGAGCTGGTGCTGGTATCATATACACCTGCTGTTCCGGTTGTCCCGGTGTGGTGGTTACTGTACCCGCATAATTCGGTGCGGCCACTTGCCTTTCCGGAAGAAACGCTGTCGCTTGTTGTACGGATACTGGTATCGTTGCTTGTGGAGGTTTTTCAGGTATTTTCGGGACTCGGTATTCACCGCCGGCGACGTAAATTCCGGTCATACTATCGTCGGTCTTTCTCAAGTACATGCCTTCTTGTACCTGTTGTTCTTGTTCCCTAATTTGCAGCCTCTGCAATTGCCTCTGTATCTCCGCAGGATTCACTGCGTGATCCGAGTAAACAACCCGATCCGATACAATACCACGATCATCAGTAACCTGATACTCCGGCGGTGGTGGAGGCGGTGCCACGACTTCCGGAATTTTCTGTGGCGGAATTCCCTTTTCCAAACCGAACAAGAAATCAACATTATTACCGATCTTTTTTGACTCACTTACATGAATCGGACCGGAATTCAAAGCCTCGACGAACCGGTCCCGATCCGACTTCGATCCTTCGGATCCGAAGCTAGAATTGGTACCAGCCGGAAACAAGAACAGCCGCATCCTAGCCGGCTTAGCCGAAGCACGAAAAAGCCGCTCATATTCATGCATCATGTGCTCAAGATCATCATCGTTAGTAACCGAAATCAACGCGTCGAGATCTTCTCCCGGAAGCTGGTACTTAAACGCCACGTCGTTATCGCCACAGAGAGCAGCGAGTTTGCTGATCATAGAAGCCAATTTGACGTTCCGATCAACCGCAAAAATCTTAGTCTCCCCGCCGATGTAAGCGAGTTGGTTGTCGTGAGGTCGAGGGTGGATCTTTCCGCCATAACTACACATGAACTTGGCTTTGTAGTGCTGAGGATTTTGCTGGTCTTCCCACGGCGACGTATTCTCAAAATCGATCTCGCGCGATCGAGGAGACGAGTTGCCGGAATCGGGATACGAATTGTAGGAGAAGTTCTCCATTTCGTGAGAATTTGAAGAGAATCGGAGGGGAAGAAGAGAGATATTTTGCTCGTTTACTCCATGAAAGAGAAGAAGGTAGTGGTACTAAAGGAATAGAAATGGAGAAGACTATGAGTAGGAGATGGTGATATTTATTAATTAATTCAATTAATTAATTGGAGGGTTGTGATAACTCAACCTGTGATGTTCGGGTTTTGGGACAGGTGGAGGCGTGTGAGAGGGCGAGGACGGAAGAGAGGGTGATGTGGATGGTGTTGGGAGAGTCTTCTTAGCTGAGCTGTTGAGGTTGATGCTCTGGGGTCCACCAATTGTATTGACGGAAGGGACAAGGGGGTGATTTAATTGACTCAGGTTGGAGGGTTTGTTTGTCGTAAAATTAAAAATTTTAATTTAAAAAATGTAGAAGTTTCAAAATCGAAAAAAATATTTAAAAATTAGTAAAAAAAATACTTCAAATAATAAATTATTAATTTTAATCAATAATTAATTTATTAAAATAAAAAAATTAATTAAAATAATTTTTTTAAAAAATAAACTAATAAATAAAAAATCAAATTCATTTCTCTAATTTTAAATAAAATTATTTTAATAATTTTAAATTTTTTGTAAATTAATTAATTTTTTTATTAATATATATATACGTATTTGCCGGTGATGAAATAAGTAGGAGTTGGGTTTGGAGAGAGAAGAAAAAATTTGATTTATTTTTAAATGTAATTTTGTCAAATGTCAGGGAGGTATATGTAAATAGCCGTAATAGTAATTAGCACAGCTTAGAAGGGGCAGATAGGGTAAGAGGATTTTGGGGTTCCGGCGTACATATCGTGGGAAAAGAGGAAAAGGCGTTATCTAGGATGCCGAGACTGCAATACACGTCCCACCTACCCACTCAGCATCTTTCCTTCTTCTTTAAAGCATATAGCTACAGGAATTGAAATATTTTAAAGCATGGTATAAGAATCGGGTCAATTCTATTCCAAATTGCAACAACCCAGATCTTCGTATCTAAGATGAATATGAAGAGTATGTTTGACACAGAATCAGAGAGAATCTAGTTATAAGGAGGCAGAGTTTTCAATAATGCTGCTTTTAATATGACAGGAATACAACTCAATGTTTGAATACCTTCAACAGTAATTATGAATTTGCGTTGGCATCATCTTTCTCATGGCTTTTTCTCTGGGTCACTGCTGGGAAGATGGAGCTCCGAAGGAATATTTCCCGGATAGTTTGTTGTGGAGTGGCCTGATCCTGTCATGCTGGAGAAAGAAGAGAAGTTAGACAGTAGAGTCCCTGAGCGGCAAATACAATTGCATGTACTACCTTCGGTCGACAATGACCATTGAGCGAAGCTCACAATTTGCAAAACTGCAAGATATTGTAGAAGAAGTTACTGCTTGCTGAAGTTAGAAACACACAAGATTGTGTGAGAAGGAATAAACCACGAATGAAAACATTGGAACAAATGTTTCATAGCATAAATGTAACTCACCCTCTGCATATCTCTTTCTTAACAAATGGGTGACAGTCATTTCCAAAAGCACTTAATGTTTGGAACAAAAATCCTCGATGGGTAACAATGGCTATCTCCTTTTCTTCACGAGTCCACAACCTGCGAAGCAATTACTGAAAAAGTAAAGATCCAGACACATTTACATCAAGTCAAACATGTAAACCTTTCAGGCATCTTTTTTCTGAAATCAACTAGTAAACATTATATGCCAGAATCAACACAGGTTTGTCATTTCATACTTTAAATGGGCAATTGATTCCGGTGGAGATGGAGATCTTGAAAAACTAAAACTAGCAATGCAACAG
Source organism: Xylocarpus granatum (assembly GCA_019650275.1). Classification (NCBI taxonomy): domain Eukaryota; kingdom Viridiplantae; phylum Streptophyta; class Magnoliopsida; order Sapindales; family Meliaceae; genus Xylocarpus; species Xylocarpus granatum. The sequence continues at coordinate 67,215 of BNST01002275.1, read as the reverse complement.
ACGATGCGATCAATTGGAAAGAATGGTCTTCTTTCTAACAAAAGTTAAAACAAAATCTTCATCATAGCACATACAAAACATTGTTATAAAACCTTAGGCGCCAAAATGGTGATAAAAGTTTCATTCCACTTAAACAATCATGATGTCTCCAGCTTTTTATTCAAAGATTAATGATATGTAAGAGTAAGATATTTGGGGCAGAATTCTAGAGTACTGAATTCACAGGTTCTGAATCAGAAGCTAATCTGATTGTAAACATGGTATTTACCAGTTCAAGAACTTCAATCCCCGAGCAGTAACTTCATCCTTTGTCTCTCTAACATTGGTCTCCCACAATACATCCTCGTCACTTTCGATCTGAACAGAAATTCAAATTATGAACACAGAATCTATTGATACCAACTAAATTTCCAAGGTATAACTCAGAATCCAAGTACTTGCCAGTGAAAAATCAACGGCAGGAAAAAGAAACCGATAGTCATTGATGTTTCTCCTCTTATCACAAGGATGAACTCCCTGCAATGAGAAATAATAAGAACATAAATCAGATGCATCGCTATTGAATGGTTGAAAATAAACAGATGCATCGCTATTGAATGGTTGAAAATAAATCTCGCTTTCACAAGCCTAAGCCTAGGCTTACAAGTGCTAAATCATCAAGAAGCCAATATTTGGTCATATAGTAAGTGTCATTGGTAGTTGTTGAGGCTTCATGTTTTAATTCAATTGATTTGATATCAGATTTCATATAATATCTGCTTCACTCTCAGATCAGCAGAAATAATCAAGTTACATTATCGAGTACTGTAGCATGAAACTGAACTGTTGCTGAAAAGAAGTTTCAGCTTTAATATTGATTTCGAGACCAGGCGGCTTTTTCACTCTGCTTCTTGCTTCCTTCTCTCCTTTCAGATAATCAAGTTACATTATCTGTGATTTTAAGCTCGAAAGTTGATCAAGGCCAGTTTTTGGCAACTTCAGCTTCAGGTTTTACTAACAAGCTACACCAAAGTGGCTAGCAACTCTATACTGTTTTGCAATTTCTTTCCAACAGCACTATTCAAACAGCTCTACACAAACAGATTTTCTGCAAGGTTCCAGGTGGGCCAATCTAGCTCTACTGGAACATTGCATGAATTATTGAAGACTGAAACAACTGAAATTGAACAAAGCTTCAATGGGGGTCATTACTTCCAAGATTTGTCTAATGAAAGTGACAACTATTTTCTCTAGATGACATAAATGAACTAACCATTAAGGTCAACACCAAATCTTACTGCATATGATGTTATACTTGCATACAAATAACTAATGCAGCCATACAGGAACTATTTTCCAATGAGAGGCACAGATTACTGCAAGTGAAACAATCCATTGCAAGACATACCAAATGTTCTCGACAAAGTTCAACAGCAACAATAGGTGGGCAGTTTAGGCTTGAAATTGCAGAACGGCCACTACTTCCAGCATTCGCCACCATTAGTGGTACTACATCCATCCTGTCAACATAATCCCCCCCGCCAAAAACACCGACAGCTGTTTGCAGTGTCCTAAAAGTTACACCAATCATAACTTATTGTATAGAAAATCAACTCTCAAAACTTTAAGTTGGAGGACATAGAAACAGTACAATAATCATAGATTGCAATTCTTTTGACAAAAGGAATAAGGGCAGCAATACCTTAGCAAAGGGGATGCAATGACTAAATCAATCCTTTTCGAGAGTCCAGAATTGTTGACATGCTTACGCAGATTCTCAACCTATTGCAATTGCAGAAAGGCTTCATAAAAATATTTCTCAAGGGAATATAAGATTCTGCTCATGAATATAACAACATATTGAAAATGCTTCTTACCTGCTGCCAGCCTAGTTCAGTAAGTTGTGCATCAAAATATTTGGGAGACAAGTATGCTTTGTAGTTCTTTTCTCCCTCAACATTGTGAATCCCTTGCCCATGCCTCACCTGGATGTATGGTTTCATAAGACCACAATGCCTTCGAGCAAAAGCCAAGAAAGAAGGCAATCTTGAACATCCTTCAAACCAAAATATATAGCAGCTTCAAATTGACATATGTCACACGCAAATTAAAAAACAGATTTGATACCAACCAGGTGAATTGTCTTGCAGCGATGCAATGGATAAAAGCTTGAACCGGCACTGCCATCCATATCTGCAACTCGAACCTCATGAATATAAGCTTTCCAGTGGAAGTTACACACGAAATTAACCTATTCTTTACCTTACCCTCTTGCAAATCAAGCCACAAATCAAAATCTAAATCGTCCTAAGGGAATGTTTAAGAATGAGGTGCTGTAAATTTAAAGCTAATTGTTGTGGGATGGAAGACTAGATGTCAAATATAAGTAGAAAAGTGGATAGTCCCCACTAAAAGTGGTGTTTAGCAAACACTTTTTAAGGGTTATGCTTTCAAATTTGAGTAGAAGCACAATAATTCAAAACATACTGTAATTCCTAAACCATCGGGAAGTGCATATAATTCTAAACAATATCAGAAATAAAAATAAACCCATATCAAATCAAAGATAGAACAATTGCCAAACCCCTCTATCTACTTCTACCAACCTATCAGGAAAGAAAATTCTGCATCATAAGCAATTGAAACTAGAAGAACCCATGACAAGCTAAACTATAAAATGCTAAAAAGTAAACAAGATCTACATCAAGTGAGCATAAAAGTGTACAGAGGTCATATTACAGAGAGTTATCTGTAAGTGTACTGACTGATATTGATACCAGGAAAAGAGGAGCAGCAGCGGAGAGAGAGAGGAGATCGGGTAGTTGACTGAACTAACCTGTTCTTCCTGTTGGAAATGAAACAAGAAGAAGAAGAAGACAGTAATGTTAGTAGACAAATTTTATTGTTATCATAACCTGCTGGACGAAAAGCTATTATCATGGTTCGGATGCTGCTGTCTGAACTGTCACTGTCTGACTTCCAGATTTAATGGCACTTTTGAGACTGTTTTACTATATCACCCCCAGATATGGAGAATCTGACCTTCTCATTCACTGCAATATGGGTAAATCTGCCTTTTCCTTATGTCTGGAGCGAATAATTTAGAGATCATCTTGCCTAATATCTAATTGGACTGTATTATCTTCGGTGTATAAGTGTACATGAATATCCATCGTACACGTTTTTCAAAATGAAAATTTTTTGAAAATATTCTTATTTTTATTAAGCTTTATATTTATATTTATCACCAATTCTAATTCATTTTTATCAAATTAATTACTTTAAACGATTTTATTCTCAAACCCTAAAATACAATTTTATCCTAAAATACACGTCTATTCATTTTCTTCTCCTTTTTTTTTACATTGCGTTGCTGATCAATTACTAGTTTCATCTTCAACAATATAAAAAATACAACAACAATAAAAAAAAAGTTTAGTCTCACTTATATTGAATAAAATTTTACGATATTTATTTGATTACAAGTAATTGATAAAATTTAGTATTAATTTTCATAATTAAAGCACAATATATGATAAAATTAAACTTGTTGTGATAGTTAATTTCTTCCTTTTTGATAAAATATTGACACAATGATAAAAAAGTAAGCGTGTAGATAGGATAAAATATATTAAATAGGATTATTTCGGTGTTTTGAGTGAAAAAATACAGAAGACAGAGGAGAAAAGACACAGAGTGAATTCAACGGGCAGTCGAATAAAAGAGGTGTGGCGCGTGAGGCTAAAATTCTTCTTTAGGTCTGTGAACCCAGGGCAAAAACACACTGGGTTTGCTCTGGGTTCCTAGGAATCTAGGGTAAAAAAGCCCTAGGTTTGCTCTGTGTTCCAGGAACCTAAGGTAAAAACGCCCTGGGTTCGCGTGAACCCAGAGCAAAAACGCTTTGAATTTGGCTCTGGGTCTGTGCGGACCCAGGGTGAAACCCAGGGTGAAATGGCTCTCGTCTCCGTGGACCCAGAGCAAATTGCTTAGGAGATAAACTCACTTAGTTCCCTAGGAACCCAGACGATAAAAATCCTAAATCCTATAGATTTAAGGAATAAATTCGACTGTGTTTCAAGGACCCAAGTGATAAAAACTTTTAAAAAATGTCTGGTTCTATAAACTCTTCTAGGGATCCAAGTGATAAAATTTCAAATTAAAACTCGGGGTAATGGGAACTCATGTGAGTTTATGGGATCAGGGTTTTTTAAGGCTTTTATCACTTGGGTCCTTAAGGACCCAGGTGAGTTTATCCCTTAAATCTTTGGAATTTAGGGTTTTTATTATTCGGATCTCTAGGGACCTAGATGAGTTTATATCCTAAGTTTAGGTTTTTATCAACTGAGTTCTTAGAGACCTAAGTGAATTTATCCCCTAAATAATTTGCTCTCGTATGTGGGGACCAGAGTCATTTGGCTGTGAGTTCCAGGAGACCCTGGGGTTCCCGCGAACCTAGGGAAGAATTTTACCACACCCCGCTGAATTCACCCCGCATCTTTACTCCTCCGTCTTCTGCGTTTTCTCACCTAAATACACTAAAATAATCCTATTTATTATATTTTATATTATCTACACTCTTACTTCTTTATTATTATATTAACATTTTCAAAAACAAAAAAAACTGTTACATTAAAAACTTAATTTTATCTAATTATAAAAATATTTTTATGACTTCTAAATACAAAAATAAAGTAAAATTTTATATAATATACTTGTGTTAACCTTTTTCTTTTATTATTATTCTATTCTTTATATTGTGAAAGACAAAATTCGCAATTGATTGGCAAAGCAACAATGATGAGATGAGAAAAAAATAAGCGACGAAATGAGGAAAAAAATGAAAAAATATTTGTTTTTATCTTTTGGTTATTATGAGGATAAAAATAAAATTATGTTTTAGGGTTTGTGGACAAAATTGACTAAAGTGATTAGTTTGGTAAGAATAAATTAGGGTTAGTCATAAATATAAAGAGGTGTAAAAATAAGGTTATTTTTAAAAAAAATTTCTTTCAAAAATTGAATTATTATATAACTATATTAAATATTGAAACTTTATTAATTATCCGTAACAAAAAAAATGAAGTGTAATAATTCCACTTTGGGGCCAGCCTGAGCAAATAGTTCCACAACTGCAGGCAACATTCCATAGTATGTATTCTCTTCAAATTGTTTACCAGCAGTTGGCCACTTGTCGGATCTTAAACATGGCATGCATATTCCGGAGGAACCAGATCATCGGCTGTTGCTTCCTTCCAAGCATGGTGCTTGTAAGCTTGGTAATTCCTCATTCTATGAGCTTTAGGTCCAACTTGGTCCTCTGAGCAATATCCACAGGCTTGGACGGCATATTTGTGCACGAATTTGGACAGTCCTGATCGCGTAGTCTCCCATGCTAAAATACCTCTGATGGTAACACCTACATGGATGTTGGAAAATCGGTACGAGTTCAAGGAACAACTCTAATTGAGTGTGGAGATCAGATATTGCAATAATGAGGCCAGATTTGTTTTAGCTTCATTCGCACTAGAGATCGGATTGAAAAGAAGATTACAATAATGACAAATCGTAGGCCAAACTTCAGGTAGCTAACCTTGGATGCAAAGGGCATATCTAGAGCTAGGACTTCAGAAACACACACAAAAAAAAAGGACAATCGAACGGAAATAGAGCCCTGTGCATCATCTAAGTTCACATCTATACACTCATTCTCCACTGTTGATATGGTCTCCCTTGTTTTGGGAACCTCTTCTTGAAATCTATAATTTTACAGGAAAGAATGTAAGCAGGGAAAATCCTCCTCCTTGTTGGGTACTTGATGGTGTCAATGCCCGCTTGGATGCAAAGTTCAACAACTGCTGGAATTCAATCCACTTCAAGCCGCAGATTGTGAGAAACAGCTCTCCCCAACCTGTCCTGTCATATTGATGAAAAGATTCCACAAGAGGCAATATGTGTTCTATCTCCCCTACTTTCCAACTGTGTTCTCTGCTTGCCGGGCTACGAGCAGCGTTACTTGTTCTGGTCTTGTGCGGGGATGGCCAACATAAACTTCTCCTCACATGCTGCAAAAATGAATCAACAATTTTATGAGAATTTTGAGAAAAACTACCAATGAGAACAATAACGACAGAATAAGATTTTCAATAACACAACATCTTTTCCACTTTTATTTACCCAGTGTGCTTAATCTAAAGGTTTAATTGTCATATTGGGATCCTAGTTTTGGACTTCAATAAACCAGGCTCACAATGCCCTTTTCCAGAACAGCCATTGTGGTTTTCCATTATGGTTCATCTGTTTGTAGAACAATCTACGACCTGTTATAACACAGTAGCAACATTGTTGCTAGTCCCTTACGACGGTCTTCAAACAACACCTCAGGCACTAAAGGAATAATGTCAGTCTACACATCTCTAGTTCATTGTTTCCTCTGGTGGGTCACAGAGAACATGACTCTTTAGCATATTAGTGTCACGTGCACATACAGCAATGCTCTTTAACTATCCATGAAACACAAGCAAACAATTCTGCTCTGGCAGTATAAATTCAGTGTGTCTACATGTGTTTGTAAATTTAAAATTAATTTATGTTCTATCCGATATAACATACTTACCTATTTCATCATGTGATGCGTTGGTTACAGTCGTTATTACATTTACAGTGTTATGATTATCGATAGTGTTCGGTTGCCTGCCTCTAAATAAAATTTTATAAAATGACTTTATGTCATTAACAATTGAACAACAGAAAATATATTAGAAGAATTAATTTTATTAATAAAATATAAAACTTCAGGGGTTTAGATGATAAAATCCTTTTATGCTCGTCTTCAAAAATTTCTTCCTTTGGCTTTCCGCGTTTCTGCTTCGCCTTGGGCATAACTGACTGATGCGGATTCAGAATGCTTGGAAAGCAACTGTCTTTGCTCCTCCGTTATTTCCTTCCGCCCTCGATCGTCTTCCTCTTAATCTACTCCTTCATTCTGGGACCATCTTCACAGCCAGTATCCAACGCCAAAATCCTCGCTTCCCAAAGTTCCCATCCTAACTCTTGCGATCTGTTTCATGGCAAATGGATCCTCCTAGAACCGATTATTGACAACTTCTCTTACGATGAAACTTTCCCTTTTCATAGAAACGCTTGGAACTGCCTCAAAAACAGGGGACCCCACATGGATCTCATTAACTCCTGGAAATGGGTACGCGAAAAGTGCGATTTGCCACGGATTGATCCCGCCTAGTTTTTGAGTCTGATGGGGAATAAGAATACTTGGTTTATTGGTGACTCTTTGAATGAGAATTCTATTGTGTCGTCCTTGTGTATTCTTCATGCGGCTGATTCTGGTGCCAGGAAGTGGATGAAAAAAGGAGCTTGGAGAGGAGGTTGTTTTCCCAAATTTAATGTTACTGTTGCGTATCATGGAGCTGTATTGCTTGCAGATTAGAGGTAAATTTTATTATTATTATATTTTATAATTGAAATTGATATTGTGAAAGTTGTTAACATATATTGGAAAGTTCAGTTTTGGCAGATTTAATTCACAGTTGAATGTATCAATATAATTAGCTGGAGAGGTAAATGCAATAGGTTTTGTCAAAATTTCCATTTTAGGGGGGAGAAATGAGAGTTACCGATTGGAAGCAAGAGAAGAAATATTGTAATGATATTGTTGAGAGTTAAGAGAAATATCCTGATAGTTTAGCTTAGGTGTTTAGGATTTCGAATACAAGCTGAGTATGCTAAAGAAGCTGGATTAATTTCAAGGTATCAATACTTGCGTGCGCATAAGGCCAACCATGTTTTCAACAAGGCATGCCAAAATGAGTGTAGTTTTCTATAACTATGGAAAAATGATAGCTTTTGCTAAGTTTAATGATGTTTTGATCATGTTGCAAGCAATTTGATGTATGTCTGTGCAGATGCTGCCTTTTGCAAGATTTTTGTTTGACCTCATGCTGCTATTCTGATGAGAGCTGACAATTTTGAAAGAGTATGATATAGGATTGTGTAGCTGGAGCCAAATGGCCCCTTACAATGCTGACTTTCTGGGACAATATGTAAAGAGATATTCAGTAGTGCAACTGTTCATCAGAATCTTTATAATCCTTTAACACACTTTTTTCTGATCATGCTTCTTGCGTTGTTCTTCTGTTCAGTTTTTCTTATCAAGAAAATGTCTTTACCTGTATATGATACTATATTGCATCTTGGTGGACCTGCAGTTGTCTATAGTAGTATATTTGTGTTATTGTTGCTGACTGTTGTTAGAAAATGGTTACAATAAACTCTTTATATTTCTGCTTTTTCATGTTTAGGTACATTGTTTTTGTCAGAGTTGATCTTTGCTTTAATAATATGCAAACCATTTCTTCTGAGTGTAGCTTATTTATATCTTGTTAATAGTCTTACTTTGAATTGCATAGATCAATGTAGATTTTGAGAATGGCAATCTGACATGCTTGTGATCGATAAAATAAAAGTTGCAGCCATAAGAGTCTGCCGTTGGTGATAAAAAGGCATTGAATGGAGCATATCGGATAGATGTTGATATTCCTGCAGGTGATTGGGCAAACATCATCAACTTCTGTGATGTCCTTGTATTTAATACTGGCCATTGGTAATTATCTTTTCCTTCTGTTGCTTACTTGATTAATATCTTATGTATTTGCTCAAAATGTATTCTGGTTAATTAAAAGAGGGCCTTGAGTCTCAAACCGGTTTTCATTCATAGGCAACAAAACTTTTTGGTTTTCATCTTGCAACAAAAATATTAACTTATTTTTTCTAGGTGGGATTACGATAAATTCCCGGAAGAAAGACCTCTTGTCTTTTATCATGAGCGGCAGCAATAAATCCCCCATCTTGACCCATGCCAAAATTTAATTCCAAGTTTTTTTTTAATTTCATTGGCTTGCTGTCATTATCATTTTTTGAATAGATTTCAAACCCTGAACATGCCTTGAAGTTGAAACATTCTTGCTTTTTTTTATGACTTACCAAACTTAAGAACCTTCCTTTAGGGCAATTGCATATTTATACCTCAACAGCTTGATTTGTTGTTTGATCCCAGAAACAATGGATTAAACAAAGAGGCGAGACAACTTAACCTTCATATTCAAGAGGCATTACCGGGCACTAGTATTGAAGTTCTCGATCTGACTCGTTTGAGTGAATTCAGAGCAGATGCCCATCCTGCGGTCTGGTTGGGAAAGAAGGACGCCATGGCAATCTGGGGTCAGGAGTGCATGCATTGGTGCCTACCTGGTGTCCCTGACACATGGGTTGATATATTGTCAGCAATGATACAGAATAGCATGGTATGAAGTTGATGAACAGTAACTGCTTCTCACAGCGGGCATAGGAGCGAAGAGAGGAGAAATTGATAATCAGAGAGCACAGGCCAACACCTTAGTCTCCGGGAGATTTTGGATTGAAATTTCTTTGTTGAAATTCTTTTATTAATTTGTGATAAATAGATATATATATTTTTTCAAAGATGAGAATGCTTGTAGGAACGTGTTGAGAGCTTGAATCATGCTTTCACTAATTCTCATATGATTTAACTCAGAAATGTATATGATTAATCTCTTCTCTGTACATTTACTTCTATTTGGATAGTGTTACTCTTCATTTCTCCTGTGATGTTGTCCATTGTTAACATGTTGTAGCAGCAAGCAGAGCTTGTGATAAATTACTCTTTCAGGCAAACTATTTTCTTGGCTTATCCGAAAGTATGTGAATTTTAAAACATTATACAAACCAAAATTTCAGCATATGAAGGAAGGATAAAAGTGAATGGGATAATTTAATAAATTATTGTAAAATTTATAAGATTTTGGTGGAAAATTTAGAATTTTTTTTCCATTCTAAACAAGTACTATGGGTACCTGCCACCTGTCGGCAAAATTTTTTTCTTATTTTTTGAGCAGCAATCATCTAACCCTAACAAGTAACAAGAAAGTTTTAGACTAGTGTTTCTGTACTATTCGCCGTTATGAATACACACACAAACGCGCGCGCGCGCGTACACATCTATATTTACATCGTCTCAATCTTCCTTAAACAACATCAAAATCTTATTTTGCTCAAAAATCTGAGCACCCATTTCCCCAAAACCTTAAATGGCTCTCAGAATCAATCTTTTACCCCCAAAATCTCTACCACAATCCCCAAATATCCGGTCCTGTCCCAACAGACCCAAAACCCTAATCCTCTGCACCTCCAAGAATAACAACCTCAGTGATGCAGAACTGGCATCAGATTTGGCAACAGAAGTGGCAAAGATAAACACCCGTTTGGTGCAGAAAGAAGAAGCCATGAAGAAGAGCAAAGAATTGTTGTTCACTGAATTCGCCCAGTACTTGGCATTGGAAGAAGGTGAGGTGAAGAAGAAATGGAGGGAAATTGATGAAGAAGAAAAGTGGGGTTTGGTTAAAGGGTTCGTTAGCGAATGGAGTGTTAATTTTCATCCATTGTCAGGTAGGTCTGTTAAGGAAATGATTGAAGAGTATTTGCATGACGAGAAGAAATCTTCAAACTCTGCTTTTGTTCTGTTTCCTGGTTTGAAGAAATTAATGGGTTTTTCCCAGGACAAGTAGATTCTTGAAAGTTAGCATGTGTGCTGTCTTGGAAATTAGAACAGTGAATTTCATATGGTTGATGTAATTAATTTCATCAAATTCGAACTATTTGTGCAGATTGTTATTATTCTTTAATTTCTCAATTATTGATGTAGACAAAATTTCAATATCAATCTCACAGTCCGGAAGTTCAATGGCTTGATAAATCTGAATGTATATTTTGATGTTAAAAAAGGTTGGAAGAAAGACTGATCGGCATCTCATCTGAATGCTGGAAAGGTTAAAATGAATGAGAGAGATTATAGCCTAAAACAATAAGTTTGCTCTATTAAATACAAGTAATTCTGTCCTAAATCAAAAGATGAATTTATAAAGAATTTCTATATACAAACAATAAGCCACAAATGCAAAATAACCATACCAAAATTACCACCACAAATCAGTCAAAAAAGGATATTTATTTCAGGGAGGTCAAAAATAGAGCTGCCTGCACTGTGCAACCGAAGCCTCGGCCGGACAATATGGACACTCGAACGTTCTTGTGGCACTTTTCGACAGTTTCATGATAGATTGTTTGCAGAGAACATGCAGACATGGCATCAGCATCGGTGGATTCTCTTCACTGCCTTGTTCTCTACTCACAGGACATACAAATATTGGGTGGAACTGAAACTCTCGCCCCAATTCCAGTGGCACCGGCAATTGTTTCATTGCCTGCCATTCCTGCTTCTTGGCAGCCATTACATTAGCTAGCTTCAAGAGTGTGGGCAATCCTTCAAAACCAGCAGATATTGCAACAGTTAATGGACATTTATAGGACTGCCCTAAAAGGCTGCAGAATTGTTGGGTCAGTTCCTCAGCCAGTTTGTCCCAATGAGTAGAAATCAGTAACTCATTGTAGGGGGATTTTTCAAGTCTTCCAGACCACAAGAGAGAACCCATAAGCTTCTGGATGTCATCCAAATGAATAGAAGCAAAAGGCGCAAGGTGACTTCTAGCATAATGGAGTGCATCAACTTGACCTCTTGTTTGCAAGATTTCCACAAACTGGAACCGGTGCAGCTTCAGCTCCAGATATGAGGCATTTTGCTTTAGTTTTTCATGATTGGCAGAGACCCATTTCAGAGCAGGCTCAAGTTTCTTAACCTTCACAGCCTCAAGTATCTGATACATCTCCAAGAACTGAGATTTAAGTGTAGATGCCTCTGGTTCTCCGGCATCATTTATCAGGCAATCTCCTAGATCAAATAAGCCTTGCCTATAAATGTGATTTGCAATTATCTGATTCAGTATATGGTAGTCAAAGTCAACATTTCTATATGCCTTGGATATGTCAGGATTGAATACTTTCTCAAGCAATTTCAAGTACTTGATGAGGTTTGAATTTAATTCCTTCTGAGATCCTTCTAACTGGTTTTGCATATCAATTGCACTGAGCTTGAGTTTTAGCCCTGCCAGCAAGGATTTCAGATTAGTAGGGATGCTGATGTTGTCAACTGACTGGATTTTTGTTATTGCCTGCCCAATTTCTTGGTCAACTTGATCAATTATCTCTAGGGATTTAGAGGATGACAACTTCTGCTTCTTAGCAACATGATCAAATGCATCTTTTACAGTACTTAACTCCATTACTTATACAGATTGAGAAGTTCCTGAAGAAGAAAGCTGAAGTAAATCATAAAAACAGCCATGCCTGCATTAACCATCAGATAAACATGACATTTACCAAAATTAGAGATATCAAAGGAACAGATACAAGAAGATAAGAAAAATTAAGCACCAAGGACAAGAAAACCAAATTTCAAAATGATAATTTGCATAAAAAAATTGTTGATAATAAATAAATAACAAAATCACATCTTTACTGGATATCTACACTGTTTTTTGTGCACATTAGCGAAAGCTTGTTCCAAATTGACAGTTTATGTAAATTCATTTAATAGAACCATAAGTACTCTGAAACAAGCCAAGTCAGCCCTTTCAGCGAGGTTAGGTTCATTTCAAGGTTACTCCACATTAGCTTGCATTAAGAGGTATAACTTTTAATTGCATGGCACAAATTCTGCCTAAAAAAAGCAATACACTCCCTTTGTAGGATGAATGCTAAACACTTTCTCATCCTTTCTTTCAGAAAGCAAAAAGTTCTTGAGACCGTTACTCTCTGAACTTACTTTGCATGTCACATAAACTCAATATTTGGAATCTCTTTTCACTGACTACTATCTTCTCGGTTCAAATATGACAACCACAGGATTAAACTAGGTAAAATAAAAAAAAAGTGCCATATATGTTATATCTTATTTTAAACAAAAGGAAGTCAAACATGAGCAATAATCATTCATCTAAGTCTGTTCAGAGTACTTTCTATGCAAGGTAACCAAGTTTTGGTGATAGGCCATGTCATACACAAATGACAATAGGTTTTAACTACATAATCTAACTACGTTATAGTCTTATTTTAAGGAAAAAAAACAAAAGGACCTGCATTTCCTAGAAAATACAATGATTACCACAGCTGAATCAAATGCTACACGTGGCGTCCAACATATAATAACTAATGACAGTTGCCATGCAGTAATTGAGGTGATATGAATCACAATCCTTCAATCTCCAACATGTTAAAACCTATCATAACGTGCCATCTCAACCAAAGAAAATGGAAGCTCACAACCATTACTTAATCCTTAGCAATTCAATCAAACCATATCTTCTAACTTTGATCAGAAACCAACAGCAAAAATTCGAAGCAAACCAGAATTCCTTTATAGAAATGTAATCAAACACAACTCATAGTCAGAACTCCCCAAAGACAATCAACAAAACTATTACAGTTGAAAACTGGCTAAAATCCTAAACAAACCATCACAGAATTGATCAAATATCCATATGATTCAATTTATACGTGTTTCAACCATAAATACATAAATTCCATGCAAAAAACCTAAAAAGATTACAAATTCAAATCCTGCAATACTCCAAGCAACAACCGGCCAAAGACAACTAAACTGAATTTCCCTAAAACAGGAAAAAGGGTATAAAAGTTACAACAACCATGATAATCTAACTGCCTTGGAAATCCAAAAAAAATCCTAAAATTCATTTTTTTAAAGAATTTCCTCGATAATAAACAAAATTGACAACAGATAATATTAAATTGAACGTAAAACAACAAGCAATAGGGAAATTATGAGGTAAAAAAAGAGGCAGCGAGTATAAAATAACAGAACATATCAATAATCGAATACGTAAATTCTTACCGATCTTATGAGATCGAGAATGAAGAGAGAGTGAGGGGAAGAATGTAAAGCGGGCGAGTACTCGTGTAGACGAACACTGGCTTCGCACGAGACCACCACACGTGTCAATTGTATGAATGGACTTACTTGCCCTCAAAATTTTTACGTAATAACAATTTGTCCTTTTCTGGTCTTTTCCCCCTTGTTTTTATGGTACCAAGTCTAAGCCGAGTCCAGGCAGAATTCTGAGACCAGTCAGAAATGGGCTTCAATGTTCTGAAAACTTCTCCTTTGTCTTCCACCAAGTCCATTCTCTTCACCGCCACAACGTTAGCCAAACCCACAACTTTCTCGACGGTTCTTTCTCATTTTATCCATTCTCCACCTACCACTCCCATAACAATTCGCTCATCATCTTCTTCTTCTCTTAAGCCCGTCACTCGCTGCAGTTACTCATCTGGGTTCTGTGGTTCTTTTAGTTTTCAGCAGAGTAGCCGTAGGTTTCGCTGTGGGGTTGTTGTAGCCATGTCTGCTGGACCTGGGACGGCTAGGAAGTCGGAGGAGGAGTGGCGTGCTATTCTTTCACCTGAACAGTTTCGGATTTTGAGGCAGAAAGGAACAGAGTATGTTTTGTTTTTGTTGTTGTTGTTAAAGTGTTTGTATGGATTCTCGGGTTTGGGAGGAAATAAACGGTTGAAAGTTTTTTGTTTTTAAGGAAAATTGAAGTTTAGTTATTTTATTTTATTTTCTTGCTTAAGACTGTACTTGGAGAAGGAGGAAAATTAAAGCGAGGAAAGCATAGAAAGGTGAGAGTGAGATTGATGATGGTGAAGCATTATTTCGTTTTAAGTTTTTTCTCAACTGGCTTTAGCTGTGTTGCATTTGTTTGTAATTAGTCTATGAATTGGTTGTCGCTTGTGCTTGTTTGATTGGGTTCGAGCTCATCCATTTCAGCTTTTTTCTAAATCGAGTGTGAATTTCTTCAAGAAAACAAAAAATATAGGTCTTGAGCTATGGAGCACAGAGAATGTTTTGTTTTTCTCCTTGCAATGCTGACTGGTTTGAGACGGAGTACTGATATTCAGACGGAATTTTGGTTGTTTTGATGGTTTTATTGCTTGCTGAAATTTCTGGAGTTATACAAATTTCCCTTTGCCAATTTCTTCTATTCAAATAAACATTTACATGTATCTGAGTAAACTTGTACTAGAGTATAGATATGATCTTCTTATCTATGGTTCGACACCACTAGAGATTACACCTTGTATTGCCTTCATACTTCTATAAATATTTACTGAATAGTGAGAATAACCCTGACAACTAGTTCTTGCTGTTGTCTTAAGATTGAGTTTTTAGAATCTTAAATCTTTGTTGACTTTGGATATGTAAAATGATGATGTTTGTGGCATTGTTTTACCATTTCAGCCATGCTTACTTGGTAAGTTCTGTAATGACTGCCATGATTCCTTGCAGCATAAGGGAGTGATTTGTGAGTCAGCATATGGTGTAAGAAGTCAGGCAGTGGAAGTTGAGTGATTTAGTCAACAGTTGTGAGACTGGAAACAGATTATATACTAAAATGGTAGATAATGAATGGTTATTTCTTCACGTATGTGGCAAAGATGGTCATCAATTTGGCAACGTGATACAAAATAGCAAAATAGAGTTATCAGTTAATGCATCTGAGCCATAAAATTAAAACTGTAGATAACCTGTCCTTAATAAACTAATTATTGATTTTATCTTTGCATTGTGTTTGATTGGAGAAAAATTTTTGATGGAGGATGAAGATGTTTTAATTGTATCATTGGACAGTGCTGAATTGGGATTTGAATACCTCAACATTTTGTTTTCTTTTTACCTTTGATTCCTTGCATATCAACTCAAGGATTGGAGAACTGATATTTTGTTAGCGATAAACCATCTTTTTCAATTACAAACTAAGCTCTTTCGTCTAAGCTGAAATGCAGCATGCTTATCCGCATCTACTAATAAAAGCTGAATTTTGTTTGTTACATACTTGATATTGATTATTGATGTTGTTTTGGGTGTTTTCACAGGTATCCAGGCACAGGAGAATATGACAAGTTTTACGAAGAGGGTATGTATAATTGTGCTGGTTGCGGGACTCCACTTTATAGGTCCACAACAAAATTCAATTCTGGTTGTGGCTGGCCAGCTTTCTACGAAGGTCTCCCTGGAGCCATAAATCGCAATGTAAGCTTGTCTGTATTGATTTCAGAGTTCTTGTAGCTACCCATTACAGATTGTTTTTAACAAAGTTGTCACATTTTATCAGCCGGACCCAGATGGTACGAGGGTTGAAATTACCTGCGCAGCATGTGGCGGTCATCTAGGCCATGTATTTAAAGGTGAAGGGTTCCCAACACCCATAGATGAACGCCATTGTGTGAATAGTATATCCCTCAAGTTTGTCCCAGCTAATTCCTAATCCTCCCAGTGAAACATATTGTTATGGATACTTCAAGAACATTGGTCCTGTCTGAAATGTGGTAACTCAAATAAAATTGTGATGTCCCAAAGTGGTGCATAAGATACAATTCTATACATTATAAGTGAATATGATCATCTCTGTTTCTGCTAATTCTGCATTATTGTTTGCCCTCTAGTGAACTTACATTACACACAGGTAATAGAATTTCGTTGCATTTTCTAAATTTCAGTCAATCTCATAGGTTTCTATTTTCAATATGTACAATAGTTTTTACCTCTTGGGGTTGCGGAATTGCCATGTAAATGAAAGAATTGTATCACAGCTGCTTACTTCTCAGATAAGCGTCTTGGATAGTAAACCCTATTACTAAATTCTTATCATGTATACATTGGTGTTTTATTGTAATGTCCGAAGATTTAGACGTGACAAAAGTTTAGCAAAAAGTTAATAAAACTGAGGGCAACTAACTTCTTGTCTTTAGCACAACTTACCTCAAAGAGATTTGAATTTTCAATTTCAAAATTGAGGCAGAAAGGCGAGCATCGCTACATGAAGTTGTGGTTTCTTGACTCACTATACTTCTAAAAATATTTATGATAATGATTCGTTGAAAAAGAAAATTGTGATTAAATATGTTCATATTCTTTAGTCATCACCTGAGGATTTTCGTTTGATCTAAACTTAATTCAGAAATTAATTTATTTTGGAAATTATTCTTTAAAAATTATTTTGGAAAATGATAAAAAGAGAAATTTGATTATGTTTAACCTAATAAGAGGGCAAAAGCAATGCAAAACAAGCTGCATTCTTTCTCTAAGGTTAACGCCTGTGATGTGCATAATAAACCTTCCTTGTCAAAGCCTTAATCAGTAACAAAGCGACAGCCAGAACAGGAATGTCATGATCCTCAGAAGGCGAATGTGATGCCAAGCAAACTCCAGTCTTGTTCACAGCAGCACAAGTTCCTTAACGAGACAGCTCCCATGTCAAACTCACAGTCTCAAACAAAGCAACAGATGAGACGGGGAAAAGAATTGCACAAGGCCCGGGCAGAGTCTCTTTCAAAATAACAAGTACTTTCATTTTCATTTCCCTGGCATTTCATCTTCCATAATAAGGGTCTGTTTTTTCTCTGGTAATCACTTTCTGCATATTAAACGCCCTGTGCACAAGCCTCGTTATGATGACGATCGAATTGACATGTCATATATATATATATATATATATATATATATATATATCCCCTTGTGCCAAAATTTACTCAGGTGAGAGATTTCTTGTAAATTGTTTCATTTTACTTCATTTTCTCCAGGCGAAACCATACGAGGCAAGCAACTGATGATTATGATTTGTAATGATGACTGCAAGGTTTCCAGTTTCAGTGCATCCTGAAAGGAGAGAAGGAGGTAAGTAGGAAGCCTTGTCATGTGTTATGTTTGTACTCGGATTCTCGTTGCATGTTTTGATATCTTACAGTCCAACAACTGCAAGAAAGGAGGATGAAGCAGAACTGTTAAAAGGATTGCAGCCCAAGAGAGGGAGGAGAAGTTAAGAAGAAAAGCACAGAAGCAGAAGCCGCAACATTGAAACTGCTTCCAGATTTTCCCACACCTTATTGTCACGTCAATACGAGTTAGTCTTGGTTTACCAAAGAGAGGGGAAACACCAACCGTTTAGTTAGTCTTTTGAATTGAATGCAAACTCTCAATACGGTATTAGAGTCAACTCATGTTCATGCGTTAAGTCTTCAAACACCTGCACCTCTCTCAGTAAAAACTTGTCACCTGTGGCATTGTTCATCCTCAATCTCTCACTTCTCCTGTCTTCCGAAGAAGTGCACATATTGTCACCATAATTTCTACTGTTTTTACCGCTCTGAGTCACGTAAATAACGTATTTTACTGATGAAATATACAGACCATGAGAAGACGGGAATCTATGTGTTACAAATAATAGAATTATAATTTCTTTTATGAAAATATACAATATTAGGGACCTGGATGTTATTATCTCAAATTAGAATATTCCATTGCCACGTAAGTTGGAGGGAATATTCCGTTCGTTGAAATGGGATTATCTTCTTATCTTCTGATTCAAAAATAGACATTAAATGATATACTTCAAAGAGGAAAACAAAATCTAACTGTTGTATCAACGACGTCAATCATTTCCGTAATGCTTACGTGGCACAATCAGATTGACCTTGCTGCGATGATCTTCTGGTGGTGATGACGTGGCACGATCAGACGAGGAAAGTTCTAAAAGATATAGTACAATCGGATGTATGCGACTAAAATACGATATAAAAGACGTTGGAAAAATCTAGGAAAATCAGTTGTATTTGAATCCATTGTTGTAATCTTAGCAGAACTGAACTTCTTATATTTACTGGGAAGTGGAAAGCGTAAGCGTGTAAAAGCGATTCTCAAAAGCACTTTTTACCAACATCGGAGTGTGTGACAGCCAAAAAGCTGATATTGGGAGCATATGATTAGGCAGTTTATTCAAGTACTGTTCGTATTGCAGAATAAGTAGTACATAAAAATATTGAGTGGAGGATTTTTTTAATGGAAAAGCAAGATGGAAAAGAAGCAAAAGCCGCGTCTTTGGAGGAATCAAGACCAAACCCATCCGCGGGGGAGACAGAAATGGCGATAACCTCGGTCTCATTATCGCATCCAAAGCCATCATGGTTCACGCCAAAAAGGTATGTTTTTTTTCTCTTTGTTGATTGTGATTTTGTATTTGCTGTCCGTTTGGTTGCTGAGAAAATTTGGGAAAAAGGGAGGGAAAGAGGAGAAAGAAATGAGAACGATTGATTTTTTGTGATTTTTCTCTCTTGTTTTTTATGGGGTTGTTGGTTACTTCGAAAAAAATAGCGAGGTATGCGCATTCTGGAATTTTATGAAGTCAATGGTACAATTCAGTTTGTTTCAGTTAAATAATGTCAATTTCAGAAGTGGAATAGTTTTATTCACTTGAATTCTGTTGTTTGGTACAAAAGCAAATGCGTGAAAGAATTCAGTTTTAAACCCAAGATGAGCTACTTACGATGTGGCGTCTAGCCAAATCCATACCAATAGGGGTCAAGGTATTCTACTAGAGTTTATTTGTCTTCCAATCTCATGCTTTAAGAGCTTCGGAATACATGCATTGTATTATGAGCTGAGTAACTGAACAATTAATGTGACATCGGGATGATTTTTAACAATTATACTTCTTATATTTCGACATCTACAGTAAATGAATGATTCGGTTGTTTTGTTTATGATTGAATAACTAGTTTTGGAACTCTGTTCAGGCTACTTTTGATATTCTGCTTGATTAACATGTTGAACTATATGGACCGAGGAGCAATCGCAAGCAATGGTGTGAATGGAAGTCGCAGGACTTGCTCTGAAACTGGCGCTTGCACATCTGGCAGAGGAATACAGTAAGATTATTTGAAGCCTTTCATTTGAATTTGTAGACACAATCTGCCTTATGTAGTCCATATAGTAACTCCCACTGTCTTATATATCCTCCTTGAGCTATAACCTGAACTTATCTGCTTGTACGCTTTGCGTATTACAAATTTTGCTGGAGTTTGTAACTTCTTTGACTAATTTTGGTTTACCGTGGCGGCTTACAGAGGGGAGTTTAACTTAAACAATTTTGAAGATGGTGCTCTATCATCTGCTTTCATGGTTGGGCTTCTCGTGGCTTCTCCAGTATTTGCATCATTAGCAAAGAGGTAATAAGTGATAACCTTCTTACAGTGCCTTTATTCCAAAGAGGGGCATGGTTTCAAGATTATATTTTTGGCATGTTAATTATGCTGGAAATGAGTAAACCGATAGTTACAATTATGCAAGATATTAATATTTAGTTAAAGAAATATGTTCAAATCAAATATTAAAAATAATGAGTGATTAGAATTTATAAATTAGAAATTTTTGGGACTTTTGCTCAGCTATTGTAGGTTTTCTAAATGATGTATTCTAATTGACAATAATGGTTTGTTTTGGCGTGAGTCTTTCCTTATATGCTATGAAACTTTGCAGTGTAAATCCATTTAGGCTTATTGGAGTTGGATTATCAGTTTGGACTTTAGCTGTAATTGGCTGTGGATTTTCAGTTAATTTCTGGATGATTGCAGTCTGCCGCATGTAAGTTGGCTACTTTTCTTTTATCTTTTTTTTCTTGGTTTTATTTACTGAGCAGTTTAATATATTCAGAAGATAATACATGTTATCTCTCCAGGCTAGTCGGAGTAGGTGAGGCTTCATTTATAAGTCTTGCAGCCCCATTTATTGATGATAATGCTCCAGTTGCCCAGGTTTTTTTTTCTCTTTTAAGAAAATTTATGAGTGCAGCAGTAACTGTTTTGATGTATATTTCATTTCGGAGGCTTATTGTTAAGGAAATTGAAAAATGGATGGAGTCATGTAATCTTCATCAAGGGTTTCTACATTGATAATTTATCTTTTTATCTTTTTATAGGAACGTAATGAAAAAGAAAACATGGCTTGGTGATTGAATCCTAACCCATGACTGCAAAGGTTCAATTCTCACCGCCAAGTTGGGGTTCACTTTAAAAAAAACCTCAATGATGCTGTATTCTTTCATCCAGTGTTTTGCCCTAGATGAAGAGCTGACTGCCATTAAATCTACAGATTGCATGCGCTGAGCATGAATTCTTCTCCAGCTGAAATATTTAGTCTCTGTAGGCAAAAATTACTACTACTCTCTTGGCTTATTTCATAATATCCTTTTCTAAATAACACCTTCATGGTCGGTCACGTAAACAATAAAACATTCTGAGGCATCGTGAAGGGATTCTTAATCAGATTAGTATACATCTCAATTTTCTTGTAGTGTGCCAAGTTGATAGACTCACCTTAATTTCTAATTTGAAGAATATAAGACCTTCTCAGAATTGTTGCATTTGAAGGAGGTAGCAAAGAGGGTTGTGTTCATGTGTTTCTGGATTTCTAGTTGTTCTTTTCAATGTGATAACCTGAGATAGTTATATTGAGTTGAAATTTTTGAAACTTAAGCCCTCTTCAAAATCTTATTGGCTTAAAATTCTAATGTAATTATGCTAGCAACAGTTGCTGTCATACTTTTTATACAGATTTTTTGGCAGCACTCTGTTTTGTCTCTATTTATCCTTGTCCCAATAATTTGCCTGTTTGGTTGTGTAGTCCTGTGCCATTTACTTTCTCCATCTGCTCTAAACTGCATGTCTTATGTGCTGTCTTCACTTCAGAAAACTGCGTGGCTTGCAATATTTTACATGTGCATACCCACTGGTTATGCGGTGGGCTACGTTTATGGTGGCCTGGTAAGCTTTTTTTGTTTTCTTTACTTTTCTTTATGTGAGAATGACTAATAATTTCTTTTGTCAAACATTCAGTGTGTAACAAATTTCTGGGCACTAATTTGAACCTTTTAGTATGGTTCATTTTCTGTTTTGATCATTACTTGTTCTAGTCTCTTATTCAGTATGCTTTTTCTTGAGTTTGTTTTGCTATCATCTTCCTTTTTCTCTTAATAGGTTGGAGGTCATTTAACTTGGCGTTTTGCCTTTTGGGGTGAGGCCATACTGATGATTCCATTTGCCATTTTAGGTTTTGTTATGAAGCCTTTGCAGTTGAAAGGTGCATGTCTTTACATATGCATTTGTTGTGATCCACCAGACATCTTCCTGCAATTTGTAAATAATTTCTGGGTACAGGTTTTGCTCCTGCAGAATCAAAAAATGCTTTGACAGATATAGAGACAGATTTACCAGAATCCCAAGGTATCGAATATTGTGGATGTAATGAATCAAATTTAAGTGATATAATTTGCAGATTAAATTCCAGTTTCTGTTATGATTTTCCATTATATCATGAATGGTTGCAGAACAGATGAAGAATATGACAGACTTTTACTGCAAATGGGTGGCTGAATTGGTTTATATTGAGTATTTATTTGAGTTATTGAGTTTATGCATGATGCAGATGCAGAGGTCACAACTGGTCAAAGTCACACATCATCCACAGAAGAAGAACTGGATGGCAAATACTCAAATAATGCTTCCAAGTGAGTGCATAGATCTTGAATCCCTTTATTATCTATGGTTACATTTCTTAGTATATCTTTGTATTGCCTGGAGTTCCTAGGTAGAAACTCTATCATGATATTTTGGTATGAAGTGTAGAACTATCTTAATCATTCAGCAATTGTAATGAGATCAAAAAATTGAAATAACTATCCTGATATTTTCCTCTTGATTTATTTATTATTTCTAATAAGTTTATGTTATCTGAACTGAATTATATAACAGCTCCATAATTCTAGATTTTATTGAAATGATTATGCAGTTAATTGGAAATTTTAATTCATTGAACTGGACCCACTTTATGTTGCAGGTCTAAAGATAGATGCTCTAATTTGAATCAGTTCTCAAGATTCATTGAAGATATGAAAGTGCTTTTGTGTGACAAGGTTTTTGTCATTAATGTTCTAGGTATTTTTTACTCTACATCATGTGTCTCCTGACCTTGTAGTTGGGTTATTTTTCAGTTGGTTATAGGGATTTTCTCTGATGAATCAGCAACTATTAGCAAGTTGTAGGATAACTTCTTTTCTTAATAATTTTATTTTGGGTGATCCGGGGATGTAAGTAATTTCTGTAGTTGTGTTGCTCTATTACATCATTTTATATCAATCATTGAAAATCTAAGTGGCTGTTTTCAGGTTATGTAGCTTACAATTTTGTCATAGGGGCATACTCATATTGGGGACCTAAGGCTGGTAAAAACATATATAACATGGTAAGATTTTTACCTTTCATGTGATAACAATTCTTTTATATCCTTTAATACATGTAAGTTTTCTACTTCAATGATTTTAAATTTTTTCGATAAATCCATAATAATGTTAAATAGAACTAAAACTCCAAAACATGGCTCCGTTGCTTGAAGTTGGGTTTCTTTTGCAGAGCAAAGCGGATATGATCTTTGGAGGAATTACAATTTTGTGCGGCATATTGGGTACACTGGCAGGAGGTTTTGTTCTAGATTTCATAAATTCGACAATCTCTAATGCTTTTAAGGTAAATGCCATAGCATTTACAACATTTGCTTTCTTTACATTGTTTATCAATTGCGTCTAGCATCATATTTTTCCCAATTTGGGCCGATGTGCAGACAGGATTAACAAAATATAATTCTTGTTTTAGTTTGTCAGTTGCTTCATGCATCATATTTTTCCCAATTTGGGCTATTTTCTTGACTTGCTTAATATCATTAAACTCATAGTACACTAGTAAGAGTCTGTAGGACTAAACTTCCTCGGTATTTTTGCAGCTTCTTTCAGCAACAACATTCATTGGGGCGGCATTTTGCTTCGGTGCTTTTTGTTCGAAGAGCATGTATGGTTTTCTTGCCCTTTTCTCCATCGGTGAACTATTAGTCTTTGCCACTCAGGTACTTTTTCTACTGAGCTGAAAAGTCTTTATCCGTTTGCTCTAGTTAATTAATTGTTTCTGCAGCAATTTAGTGCATTAATCTTGCAAACAATGGGACTATGAATTCTGCTAGTATATAAATTTTATTTTCAACGACTTTGAGCAGTGATCTGATGTGGACTCTCACAGCCAATACCTTCCACAAAATGTTATTGTAGCTTTGTTTCTAATTCCTCTAAATGAATGTTGTCTTTCACAGGGTCCTGTTAATTTTGTATGTCTCCATTGTGTTAAACCAAGTCTGCGTCCACTTTCTATGGCTATCTCAACGGTTTCCATTCACATCTTTGGAGATGTTCCTTCCTCACCACTTGTTGGGGTTCTTCAGGTTTGTGTCCATTACCCAAGCTTTTGCAAGTAAAAAAGAACAATTTAATTTGTTCTTATACTGTTATCAAAGGGAAGAACTATATTAGGAAGCATTCTGCCATAAAAAGACTATGCAAGAGGACATTTCATTCCCTCACTATGTTATTTTGTTCATATAATGTTGCACATTTGTTCATTTTATTATGCCTTTGAAATAAAATGAAGTGTGTTGAAAGAGTTGAGTATCAGACAGTGTGAGATATTACTTTCCTTGCTTTTGGCTCGCATACATGTATACAATGATGCACATCTCCTATGGATTAACTTTCTCTATATCCCTGGCAGGACCGGGTAAACAACTGGAGGGAAACTGCTCTTATTCTAACAGCAATACTCTTTCTGGCAGCTGCAATATGGTTTATAGGCAAGTTATTGCCCATAGTTTCTCACGAAGATTTGTCTGCAGAACTTGGGTTAATTCTCACCTGAACATGGATTAGTGATTTGTGTAATGTTTCTAACTGTTGTGAAACATCATGACAGGAATATTTCTGCACAGCATGGATAGATTTAATGAAGACAATGAACATCAAGTTGCTCAAACCGAGAAATGTTTGCTTGAAGATAGGAAATCGGACAAGGCAGAAGCTTCTGCAGAATCAGAATCATAAATTTCCTTTGTAAATTTTTTTTAAATTTATTTTTGGGAATTATTTCTTGATCATACAAGTTAATTCTTTTTTGCTGATGTAAATAAATGGCTCTAGCATGGGTAGATTGTGTTCAATATTTTGATAGTGATGGAATCAAGCCTCTTGTTACAGATCAAGTATTCGTCTTTAATTTAAAAGACTAACCTCTTAGATGATATGCCTAACCATACTATCCCAACTTCGAGAGGTGACACTCCTGCTCCAGGAGCTGTGGTGTATCATGGAAAGGGTAATTTGCATTCAAGTCCTCAAATGTTTAGTGAAATTTTGAAATGAGTTAGACTATTTCCATAATAATCAATTAAATACCTTGTATTCATGACCTCATTGTACAGTAATACTATTTTTTTTTATTATTTTAAAAATAAAAATGTTGTTTCATTATTGAGAGTGAGTGAATCACTTATATCAAGGCAAGTGTCAGGCACGTGCCTTAGTCGGTCCCTTGCTAAAACAAAAACAACTGCATCTTCTCAAAACCAGGTGCCTTCCAAACCCACTGACGCTGAATTCCTCTTCCTCTCTGACCGAAACCAGGCCCGCAGATTCCGTTGCTTGTTTCCCAAAACCTATATGCACCTGTGGATATATATAGATATATATGTGTGTGTGCTTTCATTGTCATCCAAATTTATCAGAAGCTTTTATTTTATTCTGTTTCTACTTAACGCCAATGTCTCCTACTGCAGCAATGTTAATTTTGTCTCGTCATAGCAAACCGCCGCCTTCTTCTTCTTCTTCTTCTCGGTCAACGTTTCCTTCTTGTTCATGGCCGCATGCAGTGACGGCGGCGGTGTCATCTCTGGTGGTTAAAGTTTCAGCTGTGCAACAAGGCCATGCTGTTTT
Organism: Xylocarpus granatum; assembly: GCA_019650275.1. Taxonomy (NCBI): domain Eukaryota; kingdom Viridiplantae; phylum Streptophyta; class Magnoliopsida; order Sapindales; family Meliaceae; genus Xylocarpus; species Xylocarpus granatum. Next base: position 41,599 of record BNST01002275.1, on the reverse strand, counting down.
CAAACGAAAGTCTGGAGACACAGGATCATTTGTTGCTGATTCTGATCCTTCTGGTTTTGCACTGGGAAAGAGTTTTCAGGAGGTGCTTGAACAGAGTTGGTGGTAAAGACTGGATTTTTGAAGTTTTTGGATTTCGTTTTTAGTTCAGTCTGTTCTTTGAAGCATAGAACTCTCATGTGGCAGCAACATTACCAAATTCGAGGATAGTGTTTATAACTTATAAGCCTCTGTTCCGAGCATCAAATATGTACATAATAACAATAAATTGTTTCACAGCACACTAATCATAATCTAAGCAAATCACTCCACATTTTGTTGGATTATGTTTCAAATGAATGGGTGGTTCAATTAAAAGGATAAATATCAAAACAAAGAGATTATCTTGTTCTTGCAGATCATTTTTCATAGATTGCGGTTACATCCCACATGTTTATTCCATAACATAGGCTGACATTGAATAGATCCCAGATAATATTCAAGCCCAAAAATGGTTTCCCCATCTTGTTTGTCATGTATGGTACATATAACATAGGCAGACATGCTAGCAGGCTATTCATAAACTCGACACTGGCACATAACTGTTGATATCCAACAAAGATTACCAAAAGCTGCTCTGAAACTTAATACCACCCGAGCTGCACCAACTACTGATGAATTGCAGTTATACTAGCGATAGCTCGCCACCGCGGATCGACCTCTTTACAAGTTTAGCCCAGGACTCATTTGTCTCGGTGATCAACTTTAAAGCATAATCCTGTGTAGCGGGCGGAAAAGTTGTAAAAACCAGATAAACATGTTGTGCAGCATAATGTAAGCAAACAGGACAAAGTTATCGACCCGAATACAAAGATTACCTTGTTTGCAGCCTTGTTGCCAAGACCAAACTTGCTGGCAGGTTTTCCGTCGGGGATCTTGTAGTCTCTAAACCAGTCCCTGATTGCATTAAGAGTTCCCTGAAAATTGTCACTTGATTAATTTTTAAGTTTGTCCGAACATAACTGCTATTTGAAACACTTGTTCTTTAAATTGAATTCAATAATAAAATAAATATTAATTATTTTAAATATAATTCTTGAAATTTATAATTCAATACACTTTAGAAAACTAACCTAATTTGACCTTTGCTAGTGATGTGAAATATGATATTATAGATTTGATATTAACAATTAAAATGTTTCTCAACATCATCAACATCATTTACAAGTGCAGCCTTTGGATCATCCATAGAAATTACCACTATTTTCCAGTCAAGTTCCCCTCCATCAATCATGGCTAAGGCGCCTAAGGGCTTGACCTTAAGAATGTCACCGATCTTCCTCCGTGTTTCACCAATCTCAACAACATCAACTAAATGATAAAGCAAGCAAGAAAGTAACTATAAATAATAATCTCGACTTAGGTAGAGCAAGTTCTAAAAGTGTGCTGAAAAGTACCAATATTAAAACACAAAATGCAATGAAATACCTGGATCATTATCTCCAAATGCCCCTTCAATTTCATTGTCGGCAAAGGATGGATCTTCCCATGTTTGTGGAAGCAATCCGTAATTCCAACTTATGTTGTATCTAAGGATCAAGGACAAAAGCAATTTACGGAAATATATCTTCACATATTTATATGAAACCTGGACATATTGACAAAATTGAGGACACAGACAGTAATACAGTAAAAAGCATGGGGACAAAGAAAGAAGAGACACAACTGAACTTAAAACAACTAAGTTTTGGTTCAATAGCCTGCTGAGACAAGTGTTTCACTATGACAGCAACAGCTTCTGAACTGAAAAGATTTTAAAATAGATGCTGGGAAAAATAACCATCGAACATGGAAATATAATGGTGTATGAAGCAGATAACTGTAATGATTTGGTTAGCAAAGAGAAGCAATTTAGTTTATATGCAAGGACATCAAGAAGCCCAAATGGATCAAGTATTGAGATTGTGAGATAAAACTGTAAGGTTGATTCTTCGAATCAAAATAGGGCCTACAATGGAGAAAAAATGCAGAATGCACTTATGATGCCAACTCAAACAGGCAAATTAGGGCTTCCTTAAGAAGAGCAGTGAGAAAATTCAAAACATCCTTGCATTTAAACTGTAAAAGACGCCTATTCATAAAGCAAAGGTAGCAAGTAAAATCTTAAAATTCTAAAGTACAAACTTTCATTCAAGGAAATGATAGTTGCCCCATCATTTATATGAGAACAAACCACATGCCATAAAGAATGAAATTAGAGAATCTTACGGGTAATATCGAAGCTTCCCCTTCTTTGTATCCTGCTTAATAAGGGTGTATAGCTCATCAGTAGCAACCTCCATCTTTGCACTTGATTCTTTGGATATTTCCACAACACAGTTGAAAACACCATCTTCCAATTGCAATGGTATGTCGTGCCAGGGAGAAATCTGACTGGCAAGAATATTTAGGTTTATTCGGCAGACAGAATGTAACAAATCGCTGTAAACTGTTAAAGAAATCCAATCGTAAGTAGAATACCTAAAACTGAAACAATAAAACTTAGGTACAGGAAATTAACCATTTCACAACTTCCAATCCACCACTCACAAGATCTTGTTTCAGCTCCCAATAGTTTACCATAATCAAAACAAATTCATCGCAAATTTCATTAAATCATTGACGAGACATTTTATAATATTCCTAAACTTGATTATTCACCAAATTGACCAAAATCAATCATTAAGCTCAGATTTCTGAGAAGATTTGGAATGTGTTCTATTTCTACATTTTCCTAAACAATAAGAAGTACCATTAGTGAACTTAATCCTCCATGGTTAAGTAATGAGTCGATGACAATAATCAAACTTATCAATTTTCAACAATTCATTTTGACATTGAAAATGCAGTTACTTCAACCCCACAAACCATCAAACAAAACCCAGACGAAAAATTTGGTGTAAAAGTGAAAATGCCGATCAATTTTGAAATTTCAAAGACAACTTTGCCTAAAATTAACATATATGCAATGCAAAAGGTCATATCTTTAAAAGTTTGGATCAGCAGGTTTGTCACTTTTTTTCCTTGCTCAATTTAAAATTTTAATTCCATAAAATTTTTTTCGGAAATGTTATAAAGACGAGACTACGTTCAAAGTTTGTACTTATTGTTAAATTTTTAGATTTTTTTATTTATTTACATTTCCAACGTTTTCCCGTGAACCAAACATGGCATAAGAGAACATTTCCAGCCACACCTACGCCTTTTCAATTATATCCAAATTCAATTCAAATTTCAAGTATTCCCATTTTCCTACTACCCAAGCAGACAAACCCCGACACCTCAAAACCAAAAACATAAAATAAAATAATTAAAAAAAAACCAACACTACTCGGGAGAGAGTGTAGAAAAAAGCAACCTTTTTGCCGTAATGGTCAATGAAAAAGACTCTGGAATCTAAAGTTTCGGGCTTGCCCTCCTCTTTGATCTGAACCTCGGGATTGTAAATAGCCTTGCATGAAAACAACCTCTTCGATGGAAAAACAACTCTTCTGCTGCTAAGCAAAGTTGGCGATATGGGATTTTTGTTTCAGAGCAAATGGTGTTTTAGACAGCGAGCAAGTAGTGGTTTGGCTTCCGACAGTTATTGCTCTTGTGCAGCCATGTCTGGCGACTGTTGAGTTAAAAGTGGAAGTGAAGCGAGTACAGAAATTCGGAGAAGAGTTTGCAGAGTCTGAGCCACGGACAGAACAAGTAAGAGTCCTAACTGCTTGTGTTTGTATTTTGTTTTGTTTTTTCTGGATTGTAACTGGGATGATCACAAGTGTAACCGATCACAAATTTTACAGTGATTGATTCTGGACCGTTGATTATGTTGAATATCAGGATCCGTCTCTCTGAGAAGTGGGATGATTCTGTCGTTCTTAGATTCTTATGGTATGTCTTTTGGAATAATAACGTTCGAGCGGCGGATGGGTTGGAAGGGCTGCGTTGGCTATTTTGTCCAAAGGTCTTGCTTAAGCGTGATACATACAAACCTTGAGGACTTATGTGAAAATAGCTTTCGTTATTGACATTGAAATGCAGGGGTCTTCGTAAACCCTGAACCCCAAATTTTAAAAGCACATTGATTTCTTTGATCGTAAATCATATCTATGGCTTCTTCAGAGATCGAAGTGGTTGCATCAACTGAAGCGAAAACGCATCAGAATCAAAACGACAATCATGTTGCCATAACGGATGTTTGCTCAGCCTCCGCTTATGGAGACTTCGAGAAACTGAGGAAATTTGTGGAAGAAGATGAGGCTTCTGTTTCTAGACCTGATTGCAATGGCTATTTCGCGCTTCAATGGGCTGCGCTAAACAATTTCGTTGATATCGCGCAGTACATTGTTGAGGTAATGTAATTTTGCTGAAATTTGTTTCCTTTTGGCGGTTTTGGCTTTGTATTTTTATTTATATGTTCGTATATATGAGCTTATTCATTTTTTTTTATGTTTATAATGATGTATTTTTCTTCTGAATACCTATTATCAAGTGATCAAATAGGAGCTTTATATTAATATGCATTATGATCAATGGTTTTTTCTTGTGAATTTTGGATTAATATATTATGGATTGGTTGAGTTATCTCTAAGGTGTATTAATTATGTATGTCAGATGTAATATCAATTGTTGAAAATGTATTCATCCAATTGCTCAATAGTTGTATCACAGGTTATATTACGAATGAGGTGCCATTGACTTGGCCTTTTAAATATGGTAAGGATCAAAAGGAAAAGGTCTAAATAGGACAAGAAATGAAATAAAGCATATTTAAAATAGTTTGTGACAAAATTTTGCAGAATCCATTGCCTTGTGGTTGATTCCTGAGGCCTGTTTTTAAGTTTGTTTTTTTGCTTGAACAGTATTTATTTCTGTTGATATGGCTTTTTACCTTCTGGAATTTGTTTTTCTGCTTTTATGTGCAATATGTATGTATATGTTCATTGCAATTAAGTTGAAATTTTTGTTTGTATTGCTGTTATGGCTGTTATTGAAGCACGGTGGTGATGGCAATGCAACTGACAACAATAATCAGACAGCTTTACACTGGGCAGCAGTTAGGGGTTCGATTGCTGTGGCGGATGTGCTCATACAGAATAGAGCTCGAGTTGAGGCAGTTGATGTAAATGGGTATCGGGTAAGTTTTTGATCTTTTTTTGATAACTTATTTTGTTTCTTACATAATTTAAGTTGAAATTTAGACAATTTATTTAGGAAAGATATTATCTCTGAAAACACAAATTGAAATAAAGTATTATTCCAACAAGATATATTTATATGATGTCACTGCAGGCAGTTCATGTTGCCGCTCAATATGGACAAACAACTTTCTTAAATCACATTGTTGCAAAATATCATGCAGATTATGATGCACCGGATAATGAAGGGAGGACCCCTCTTCATTGGTATGTTAGTAATTGTTGCCTTTATAGACTATTGTTGTCAAATTCTGGAACTGTACAAAGATAAAGGGACACCTGTAACAATGATCCAGAAGACTTGGATATATTATGCTTTACTATGATTTTTTAGAAGTTTAAAATTAAAAATAGAATATTCAGCTTCTCACAAAGTGTTTTATACTTGTGCTCATTTTTAATCGTGTATGCAGAATGGTATATTTGTTATAAAGATTTGTGGAATGAAACTGTTAAATTTGCTTAAAGCATCGTTTATATGGTTGCTATTGCGCTTGAGGTTCTGTAACATTTTGCTTGTTGAATGTGTTTTTGAATGTTTTACATCTCACTTTTAAATTCTTTAAACTTGATTTCTGTTGTGATTCAGCTTTCTGAAATTGTAATTTTTTCAAGTAATTCAATTCTTCCTTTATTTGAAATCTTCTTCTTTTTTTATTTCCCTCCTTTTTGATTAGGAAATTCTTATTCTTTTCCCTACTCTGCTATACTCTTGATATATATATATATATATAATACCAGTTGTCAGTTTCTGTTTCAAAGTGGTTTGGATTCTGGGACGTCTCTAGATGCTTTTCATTAAAAGATAAGAAACAAAATTTTGGATGCTGAAGGTAATAGAACTGCTTCCCATGTGAGCACTAGCAGAAGATGTTCTTGTTGATATTTAGTTCTTAAATTATGTTGCTGCAGTAGGCTTCTTTGATTTGAAAATGTTGGGATGCTTGTTAAATATTGTTCTTCTTGTGGTTCTGTACACCAGGGCTGCATATAAGGGTTTTGCGGATACAATTAGACTATTACTCTTTAGAGATGCAAGCCAAGGGAGGCAAGATAGAGATGGTATACTACAGGGGCTTTGAGTATCTTCTGGCTATTTTATTTATAATGTTTTCTCAATTTGTAAATTTTTATATATGATGAAAATCCATGACTGCAGCATATATGTAACGTGTAGATGCATTAGTTTGTACCCAGAAATAGAAAATAATTGATTTGTCTTTTGAGCACATAAATTATGCTAAATTCTGGAAATGGATCAGCATGACATCTATCCACAAATTCATCTGCCTCATTATAATTAGTTCGTGTGAATGTATTTACCTGGTGATATGCTCTATTCTTTGTAGTACAAAGTATGGAGAAATATTTCCTCACATTGGTTGAGGTTCTGATTGTTGAAGTTTAGTTGCTTTAAAGCTTGAAACCTCCTTTGACTACCCTTAAGAGAAGAAGAGAACAATGGATTAAAAGGAGACAGCTGACAAAAGCTGTTGAGTGGCTAAAAGCTGAAGGTCGATGCTTGCATAAAAGATAACTTAAATCTTTTCTTTGCTTGTTTCTCCTGTACGTGGCCTCTTTTATTTTGAAGTTACTGATAAAATAGCTTAGTTGTATGTGTAATTGTTGTGCCTTTAGTAGGAAGGCAACCCAATGGCAACATTATGCTATAGAGTGCCTGAACTTGATGCTGTTGGGTAAGACGATTTTTTTATCTGACACAATAAATTAGATTCTTGAAGACAGTCTTATTACCAGACAAAAGAAGAACATTGATGTATGTCCCAAGGAGCTAGTTCATTTATCTATACAGTTATTTATTTATTTATCCAAAACCATAGTCAGGTTATTTGTATCTGCATTAATCGTTTTGGTAGTAAAAGTGAATTGAGTATCTTAATGTTCTCAGGGTGTACCCCTTTGCACTGGGCTGCATTAAGAGGAAATGTGGAAGCATGCACTGTGCTAGTTCATGCCGGCACAAAAGGAGAATTGATGGTGAAAGATAAAGCTGGACTTACTCCAATTCAGCTTGCATATGATAAAGGTCACCGGCAAATCGCTCTTTTCCTTGTACGTGATTTTGTGTTGATGTTGCTTTAGGTGGTATATTTTGTACAAATGAATCTAAACTAAGTCATATGGATTGGTGCATTTGTAGGATTAGAAGTCTGTGGGTCATGTTATTACTAGTTTTATCTGTTAGAAGACATTTACATGTGGAATAGGTTAAAGTGAGGCTAGTTATTCTTGTGCATAGTGAAATGTAGATTTCATTTTAACTTTGTTTCCTGAAGGTGACATGATATCACTCTTATATATTTTTTTTCACTCAGCCCTTTGTTTTTCTTGTCAATGCCTTTTGGAGTTAGAATTGGACTGTTTAGAGACTTCTGAAGAGAAAACATCACGCAGAATTGGAATAAATACCTCTCATTTGAATCATGAAAGTAACTCATGGAAGCTGCATTATGCACATACAAATTAGGGATGTGCATGGAAACATGATGTATTAGACATAGGTTTGATTTCTGGTGTTTTTCATTTTTTGTTGATCACTTGCTTGGGATCTTTATTGCTTTATTCCCAAACTTCTAGTGGGAAAATATTTTGGTTATTTTCTTTCCATATTTCTATATCTTCGCCATCACTGGGGTTTGGCTAGTAACATTATGTATATATATTGTTGGGGTGTGGTTCAGTCACATGCTCAGCGTGCACACAGCAACCGATGGGGTGACAAAATTTGCAGTGGGAAAATGGGTGACATTGGTTATGCACCAATTTTGTTGTGTGTTATTATCATTCAAATCATCCTCTTCGTCAACTCAGTTTTGGTCGGTAAGAAACCTACTGTGTTTGAAAATTTCCTTGGTTCAACAAGTCTGTTGAGAATTTGGGGTGTTAATTTTGACTGCTGCTTATTCTTTCATGCTAGCTCCCAATTTGACCAAGGTAACTGCTGTTATTGGACTTTGGTCATGGACTGCAGTTTCTGTAGCTGTTGTTTCGCTCATAATGTTCTACAGGTGTGCAAGGTAATTTCTTTTACTTTATCAATCTTAGGTTTTACATATATTTTTTCTTAGTTTTTTGTATTTACTGCATCCATTGTGTGCAATGGAGAAAGTTTACATGTGCCTTTGTCCGGGATGATACTGTTTGAATGTAAAATTCTGTCATTTGTACATATAATTGAATCAATTGTAATGATCAAGCACTCTGTCCAAACTTGCACCTCTTTGATGTTTTGAGGATCATTAATCTCTTTCACTAAAAGTGGCTTGTTGTCAAAGCAATCAGCTGGTTTTGACTATTTTTCTGTGTTTTCCTGACCATGTATTGTTAACCTAAAGTTGGCTAGAGGCAACATGAATTAATATTTTTGCATTTCTGATTTATGGCGGTATATTCAAAATCTGTTGAGCTGAAATTAATGTTTCTTTTGTATCTGTTATATTGGCAATTGCTTCTCTTGAATTTATTGTCATTTGCATATTATTTGTTCTTGTTTATTGTTATTAATGATAATACTTTGCTTTCTATTATTTTTGTTTTTTAATTTTTGGAGTTAATTTTATAATGAAATCTTTCAATTGACTGCAGTAAAGATCCAGGTTATATTAAAAGATTACAACATGGGGATAAGTATACAGATACAGAGGTATGAAATATTTCTTTCCCAATTGGATTATGCCACCATTCTTACTGTTAAACCTTTATTTTTGCAAAGAAAAGTTAGGACTTGTGATGTTGGTAATTTAGGTGTCTTACTAAGGAATTTCAGCATTCTTCCTAATTTTTTTATTTTCTAGAACTGGGATGCTTTTTTGTGCTAATGCTTATTGTTGCTCATCTTGTGTATATGATTATGTTGTGAATGTCTGATGGACCTTTTTTAATCTCCTGATCAATCTATAGTCCATCTCTCTTTTGTCTCTTGTTTTCTTAGTATTAAGTGATATGTTTCTTATGCAACATATACACACACGCACACACTCTTCATGGATAGAAATACTTCTGTTTTATGAACTTTTGGTGCATATTTATTGTACAAGGCTCACTCTTAGGATTGCTTTTGGCTACAAATTTATTGCGAATTCAAGGATTCCTTAATCTTTTTCACTTAAAAAAAATGAGATGCAGCCTGTTCATGTTGTTTTTTGGAAAATTTTATAGATGTTTGTATTTGTTTTTGTATGATTTCTTCTTGGTAGACTGCTGGTTCACCTTCTTGTGACCCATTGTGAATATTAACAAACTTGTTTCTTCCAAAAAAGGGGAGCCTCAAAACCATTTCATATATAAAACAGGGGGCAGGAGGTAGGAGGCCTGCATTCCATTGAGTCCTTATCAGACTACCTGATGAGAGTGGGTGGAATTCAATCAGATGAGAGTTAGTGGAATTCAATCTGGCCATAGTTATTTATATGCCAGTCTATTTGATAATCTGGGAAATGTCAGAGTCAAAATCCAAAATCTGAATTTATTAGTGATACCCACTTAAGAGACTGTTTCATCCACTAAGGACTAGATTAACTAAATATTTGCCTGCATGTATTGTTGTTCAGCCATCTCAAATTGGTTAGGACTCATTAACTTTCGATATGGGATGTGGGCACCTGGATGATCATCAGATTCATAAATCGTGAGATACATCTTCCTAGAATTACTTTTCCTCTTCAATAGACCTTTTTCCCTTTACTTAAGTTGTTATAGGATAATAGGATCATACTTTTTACTGTAGAAAGAAAAATGAGGTATAGCTGTTTTATCACGTGGGATGTTTGATGTTTTTTGCCCGGTTCATTAGTAGTGTGGTGACATTTGCAGGATCCCTTGTTGACTATTGATCTAAATAACTCCTCCACATGGACGGGTAATTGGTCTCAACTATGCCCTACTTGCAAGGTCTGCTCAATGACATTTTCTTTGCAAAGACAACAAGCAACATATGAACTTTTTATATTTATTTTGTATTTGTTTTCAAAATTGTATTTTTCAGATAATTAGACCTGTTCGCTCTAAGCACTGCCCTGCATGTAAGCACTGTGTGGAACAGTTTGACCATCACTGCCCATGGATATCTAATTGCGTGGGGAAGGTAAGCATTTGGGTTGAACTATCTTAGGATTAAATGAATAAAGGGAAATCATATTGTGGCTTAATAAGATTTTGACTTTGTTAGTTATCTGAGGTCTGGAAATAAATTGCATTGAAGAGGAATGCTTGTTGCTGACAAGAATCTCTTCATTGAAGATAACTTCTTGTCATTTCCTTTTCATGAACAGATTCTTTGGTGTGTGTGTGTGTGTGGTGTTTCTATTGCACATTATAGCCTTTGGGTTTGCAAGAATGATATTAAAATATGTTCTGACATAATGTTTCCAAATTATGCCTGACTTGGTAATCTGCGACTTCTGTTTTTGGGGCTTTGCGTGAGATCTGCGCTACTGAAGTTGTTTCTCTGTCGGTTGTTACAGAAATGCTTACTGCTTGTCTCCTTTTTATTTGACATAATATCCACTTGAGTAATTGACCTGAAGATGCTATCTTTGACTATGCTTCAAGCTTTAATATTTTTTCTATTCTTTTTGCCTCCCCCTTTATCTGCTTCATTTCATCATTAATCTTATTCATTATGATGCTCCTTGCAGAGGAACAAAAGGGATTTCTTTATTTTTCTATGCATGGGAACTTTGAGTTCGGTCCTTGGTGGTGCCATTGCAGTTCAAAGTACGTAGGTTAATCCATGTTCTTGTTCTTTAAATTTTGAAGGACCTGTAGAGGTGTTGTACCCAATAATTTCTTTTTTGACAGGAATTTGGACAGCAGCAGCACCCTTGTCTGCTGAAAAAACATGGTTTCACCATGTGTTAGTCCAACATCCCGGTCTTGCTGTGTTTCTACTTTTAGACATGGTTATTTTGATTGCTGCTACGACTTTGACAACAATACAGGCTTTCCAGGTAATTGAATGGATAATGTATGACCTCAAATTAAATTTTTCTGTAACATTTTTTGGGATATCCGATGTCATTGTGTGTGGACCTCCACAAAATTCACTTTGTGTCCTCCCTCATCTTCAGTTTATGTCCTTGATTGGGTATTGTTCAACCAACATCTTCATGTTATAGTGTTGCTTGTAACCCACCCTTGTAGAAGCCAAATATCGGTCAAGATAATTTGTAGGGCATAGTAAGGCATATTGATTGATTCTGTATTTATCATGGAATGCCATACAGAGTCTTGTTTGTAGTTGTCTTGTGGCTTGTGATGGTCGAATCTTGTTTATAGTTGTTTTGTAGCTTGTGATAGTTAGAATCTTATCTGTGTCCTATTTATAACTGTCTTTAGTAATCGGGTGGGATGCTGACTTGCTATATGGTGGTCGCTTGACAGCTAAATGATTAATCATATACAATACAATATGACTAAATAAATTTTGTCAATATTCTTTATCACTTTGCTCTTGTGCTGATTGGCTCATACACTTTTGACTACTACTTTGAAAGAAGATTGTGTATGTTCAAAATTGCTGTGTTGAACTTGTTACTGAATCTAGTTTTCATTACTGCAGATAGCACGAAATATCACGACTAATGAATTGGCAAACTCCATTCGGTATGATTATCTCCGTGGTCCAGATGGGCGGTTCCGTAACCCATATAACCATGGTTGTCGAAAGAATTGTGCAGATTTCTTCATCCATGGTTACACAAATGATGATGAGATTGCTTGGCCACCTTTACAGCAGGTTGCAAGGTAGAACTATTCGCTTTATAAAGCTTGGCTGTTTGCTCTCTCGACTGTAAGTAAGGCTGAAAAAACCCTTCTCACCACTGCAAATTCTTGTCATCTTCGACCCGAGGGACTGTTTGTGTTCATATACAAACCATCCCTTCCACATTTTGACATTTAAATTGTACCATTTACTCCTCAAACCATTGTATGTATACACTGCAATATACTGTATGGTAATGAAACGAAAGCATTTGATTCTGTTTTTCAATCAAGGAAATGTGCACCGTAATACATCAGAATATGTTGGTAAGAGAAGAAATGAAGGGAAATTCTCTTTATGCAACAACCTTTTTTTTATTTCATATGCCATTATTTAACAAATTCATGAAACACAATCTGCTTACAGTACCAGAAGTAACTTGAGTCTATCCTCGGAAGGATTCACTCTCCATTTTACATATATTAAGAGTTTGATAAGATGTTATCAGCCTTCCCATTGATCAAATACAGTCTAACGATTAGAACTTACAAGATGACCAAGGAGGAATGGAGCAGCAAAACAGTCAGCTCTTCTGTATTCCACTTGGCCATGTCTGATTCTTCACAGGTTGTAGGATTGCTTCAACCTCTGATAGAGCTTCCCGATCCTTCCCAAAAAGTGCCAGTTCTGTAGCTGCAGTGACATTCTCTTCCACCTGGTTATCAAAATGCTCTTTTTAACTAAAAGGCCAAAGATCAAATTTGATCTTACAAAAACTTGTAATCTCATAGCAGCTACTCTTTAACATTCGCTGGCTCTTTAAGCTATTACCAGCCTTTTGTAAAGTGGCAGTTTCAGCATATTTGCCCAGAAACAGTTCAAAGCTTTTTCTAAATTTAGAAAATAATGATAAGAAGAATAATGATGCATGACAATAATAAGCAAGGAAAGCTCGGAAAGCCATCAAGACCTCAAATTAATTAGAAATATGAACAAGAACCACAAACTCGTTGGAAATGAAAGCAAAAGATTGGCATGAAGCCATACGGAGAAGAAATTGTAGAAAATATTTCCCAGCATTGATTATAGAATTAATAACCAAGAGATGCAAATAGCCAAATACTTTTCAATGCAATATGAATAAAAGGTTTTGCTTCGAATGTGCCATTGACAGGCTTTCCCATCTTTTAGTGGCTCAATTACAAAAAGGATTTTGATCTCCTTCTAAAAGAATGTATGTCGGTTGCCAAGTGGGGCATAAAACAGAAGATTGATCATGTATGTGTTGAGATTGTGCCTTTTCACAGGTAATCATACTTCAAAGTGACAAGGAACAACATTATCTGCAAAGCTAATGAGCAGGACAAAAGAAAATTTAGAGAACTTGAATTTTAGCTTGAATAATATAGAAAATGAATAAATTAAACAATCACAAACAGTAACCTGTCTAACAGAATTCATGCCAACCAGCACTGATGAAATATCCTTATTTGACAAGCTGTATTGCATGGCTAACTTTGAAATGTTCTTTCCCTTCGCTTTACAACAGGCAGCAGCGGCTTGGCATGCAGACTGTCAAGGTAATAATACAATAAATAAGACACAATCAATGTTGACAATAGCCTTAAATCTATCCATCCAAAAAATACTTAACAAGGTGTGTATATCTGTTAACAAGGAGTGTATATCTGCTATGTATTTCTATACAAGTATTTGAATGTGAATGAAAGGTAAGACTCATAGAAAGATATTTTTTGTGGAGACAACCTACAAGGCGGACATATGCACCCACTTAATTGGTTTTGATTCAGTCACTACTTCCGAAACAGAAAGAAAGTATAAGAAAAGGGAATGAAATTATTTAAAGGGATAATGAATACCTTAACTTCAGGAGAAGCTGGGTGCCACTCTGGTGGACCGTTATCTGTAAGAAGCCCCATTGAAAGAGGGGAAGCACTAATTACACCTATACCCTTGCTCTTCAAGTAAGGCAGTAAATCCTCCAACGTTGAATCATTGATACTGTAATGGCAGTATGAAAGAATCACATCAACTGTGCCAGGCTGTACCCGGTCGAGCACGTATGTAAAAATTTCCAAAGGAAGCCCAGTAATACCAATGAAACGGATTTTCCCTGCTTCCTTCAGTTTCTGAAGGGCAGGAATCGTCTCATTCACAATCTGTTATCACAAACCAATCAAACAGGCTTAAACTTCATGATTACATTTACTTGTAAACTCAAAAGTATATATAAAAAGAAATCTAAATCATACACTTGTGAAACTAAAAAAAGTACATAGGGGAAAAAAAAAGAAGAACCAAGATACATAATCAAGGACCTGATCAAGAGAACCAAATTCAATGTCATGGCATTGCAGTATATCAACGTAGTCCAGCTGCAACCTTGCCAAACTCTCATCAATGCTCCTAGTCACTCTTTCAGCGCTGAAATCAAAACCTTCAACATACCGCCCACATTTTGTTGACACAATATACTCATTTCTGGGAACTCCCAGAGCTTTGAGTGCCTTACCAAGCATCTTCTCTGATAACGGTCCTCCATAATACCTTTGAAATGTGAACAGAAAGGGAATTGAAAAAGAGCAAGAGAAACAGGACCAGAAGTTGAAGCCAGGTCAAGTGATAGAAATTTCCATTTTAACACATAACTGCTCAAGGTGATGAATGCCGATTTTATCCAAAATGAATATCCCCATTACATGATTGAATATATTTTTCATAGAATTCACATGAAAATTCCATTTTCCAAGTCATTTTTTTCCCTTTTATGGAAGTGCAATAAAAATTTCCAATTTAACACATATAATTACCCATTTTCATGTTCAACATCGCCTAAGCATCGCCTCCCTAAATTAAGTATAGCTTGTTATTAAACTGTTTTCTCTTTCTGGGTCAATAAATAAATATATATATATATATAAATAAAGATTTCACGAGAACATTCATAAAAATAAATGAATAAATAAATAAGCAAATTTGATAAATAAACAACTCGTACGGAGAGGTGTCAAAGAAGTTGATTCCGAGACGAAACGCTTCGCGGACGGAGGACACGGCGTCGTTTTCCGAGACAGTTCCGAAAACGTTGCCAAGCGGGGAGGCGCCGAAGCCCACGCAGCTGAGGCGGAGGCCCGTGTTTCCCAAGGGTCGGAGCTCCAATTTGCGGAGTGGGAATGCCATTTTTGAACCAGCCTGGGGATTCTGAGGAGCGTTAGGTAAGCGAGACTGAATGCGTGGGAAGATTTACCCTCTTATTTAACCGTACGTGGGTACCCAAAGAAGCCCGGAGCGAAATTTCCCGTGGCACCATGCGGATAAAACTATTATTAATTTTCTTTTGGGATTTTATCACATACCTCCCCTTAAATTTTTTAATAATTTTACTTTTTTAACAAATTATCTTTTTATTGTCTCTGTGGGTATGGTACGAATTTTGTTTGGTATATGTATCTTACAGAAGCAGAGTCGTTGCTTTTGGCTGAGAAAAGGATTGACAAATGTTTCTAACCCAATTGCTAGATAAGATGGAACCTCGGGTAGTTGTTAAAATTCTCATGGTATGAGACCTTGTTCTTGTGAAGTTATCATCTTGGCAGTTCAAGGTACTGTACCAAGTATGTTTAGAGTTAATACGTAAGTATTAATGGTCTTTTTCTTATCCTTACTCAGGTCGGCAAGATTTTCTACGTACTGAAGTTGCTAAAAAAGCTAAGGATTCATTCAGTCTTCCATGTGAGTTGTTTGAAGTAGTATCATACAGAAAAACGAAATCTGTATCATAAGTTGCATTGGGTTACATAAAGCACCGCTCACCAACCTAGTCTCCTTTGATTGCTAGGTTTAGAAGAAAGGAAGACCCGCCACTCTATCAAAGTATACAAGCAAAGAAAATTTGAAATGGGGAGGATGTCACACAACTCGAGCTGAATAATAAGACTAAGACAAAGACAAAAGTATAGTATGGAATAGTTCAAAAAAAAATTTAAATTTGTCCGAACTTATCTTAAATTATAGAAGATTTAAAATATAAAAATATCTAATAATTAAAGAGAAAACTGAAGAGATTTTTTAAATATTTAAGTTTTATTTTTTTTTATTTTATATAAAAATTATAAAACAAATCTTAATCATTGAAAGTGATTTGTGTAGAGTAAATCTTATTCATTGATTCCGTCTCTAGCTATAAATAGAACTCAAATCTCGCTTTCTTTGATTAAATTCTCGTCAAAATTGAAAATACAAATAATTCTAAATAATTATAAAATTTAATAATATTGTAATTCTTTCATTTAATTCAAAGTATTCCTTTTCAAGTTTCTCCTTTTAAGTATGTTAATGGGCATAAACTAATCTTTCCTACAATAGCTGAAGTAAGTGCTGCACAAGTTCAGTAAAACTAAAACTGAACGTCCTGCACATGATCTAACAATGACACTAATTCCCTTGCTCATCAGCCAACCCTGCTTGATCGCGTACGAGGAAGACGAAATTCTCTTGCTTTGAGCATCTTTTTCTTGGTGTTTGCAGTCGGAATGATCATGATGCACAGAATAAAGAATGCAAAGGGGTGGTCCGGCATCGTCAGTTTCGTACTATTACCACCGCTCATTGCTGCAGTATTATATGCTGTGCAGTTCTACACTTACAGCAGTTCTATGTTTCATCATGAGTGGGCCAAGTATTTTACAGTGGCAAGTCGCTCACTCTCGAAAGAATTTGTATATCCTCACTTGAAGTCAGAAAGTTGGCTTATGTGGTTGGGTTATTCATTTCGAGAGACTTCAATGGTGATGCAGTTTGTACTCTACAGTGAGTTAATGCCACCGGCAATAAACGGGGGAGATAGGTTTACTGTGCCGAAATTACTCGTTTTTCCATTCGATATCGTTTACCATTCGTGATCAAATGGCGAAAAAATGGGTGAGTGCAGGCATGATGGCGTGGCCTGCATGTGTGGGCATATTTACGTTGACTCACTTCAGATCTCCACTGCAGATAATACAGGAAATGGGTTCTTGCTCTTTCTTATTTTAATTCTCTTAAATCTATATAATCATTTGTTTTGTACTGTTTTTCCAGCTTGTACTTACGTGAATTTGTATTATTTTGTAGCTGCGTTTACAGAGGCTGCTGTCGATGATGCCGCTTGAAATCCCGCTGACTGTGATGGAACGAGTATAGAGTCTCTGTAACAGTCCATTACTGGTATGGAGGTGTATACTGTGCTTCAATGTTCACTTACTTTCTCAGAAAAAAGAACTGGAAACCTAGCGAGCAAGTATATTGGCCACGAGGGCCAGTGCCACATTGAAATATGAGAGAAAAAGAACAAAACCTAATCAAATTACATTCAACAAACCCTAGCTAATGAAAGTAATAAACAACACATTACACTTACCAAAATTATTCAATTCTGGAACACTTTGTTTATTGGGTTTTGTTCAAATATAAATACTGTGTGTTCACAACTAGAATTCCACATTGGGAAGTAATTTATATGTATTCACTCTTTACAAGTGTGTTTGAAATTCAAATAAATTTAATGTTTATATGCCAAAATAATGATGAAAATAAATAAAAAAAATTATGAAATTAAACTATTTTATATTGCAATAAATAAATAATTTATATTTATTTTGAAAAAAAAATTCACATTGTAAAAAGTTAAATATTTCAAAAAGTTTGAAATTTTTTAAAAATTTGCAATTTCAAAAAGGGTATTTTAATGATTGTCATATGTCTATAAACACAAAGTAGAGATTGGAAATTAAATGCAACTCAATTTCTCCTCTTCTTTAGTTTTTTTCGAAATCAAATTGTGTTATTTATTTTTTCTATGAATTCTTCGTTGTTACTTTGCGTAAAATTCTTCAAAATTTATCATATCTTAAAAGCTATTTACTTGGTAATCTTAAAAGTAATTTTAAGAAAAACATATTCATCTAAAATTTTTCCAATGATCTTAAAATATTATGTGATTCTACTATGAAGATTGAAACATTTGTTGCCATCATCAAACTAATGAACTAAGATATGGTCAAATTGGATCGTTATGATAGAACAAATCGAAGTTCTTATTGACTACTTTGAAGAGTTTTTAGATGCTAGATAAGAACTTGAAATCAATTTTAGAACTTAGTGTTGTCAGGGTCTAATCAATTGAAGGTTGTATGACATAAATGACTTGGAAAAAGGCCTCATATGTAGATCATTTGAATAATCTCTACAGCAACACTCCATTTGCAAAATAGACAAAGAATGCACTGTAACTTGAATATAAAACAAAGGAGGAAGGTACCAAGAAATTGTTAATTTTTAAGTATTTTGACTTCAAAATGGCAGATTATAAACATGTTTTACCGCAAGTGCATCAATTACAAGTTATTGTTAACAAGCTGAGTATAGTGAAAATTGAACTTTTTGAATCTTTTTAAGTTATTGCAATCATTACAAAATTACCACCAACTTGAAACGGCTATAGAAACAAAGTTCTTCATAAATTTGAAGATTTCTCTTTGAAACAACATGTTCTAATTGAAGAGAAATTAATGGCAATAAAAAAGATTAGAATTTGGGTTCGAAGAGTGGAAAATTAAAAGTATCTTATAATAACAAAAAGGCCAAAGGACCATGCTTTTGTCTATGGCAAACCTAGGCATTATGCTTAGATGGTAGGTTTTGAAAGAATCCAAATAAGGAAAAGGTGAATTCCATTTAGAAAGAGGAGATTGTTGCTAGTATGAGCGAAATATCCAAGGCAAAGTTCTGGGATGTTTGTTATTATTATTATCATTACTTAAAAAAAGGTAGTAGTATTGGTCATAACATAATATATTAATACATATATAACAAACATACGAATCACCTACAAGTTGTTCAAGCGTTTTAATATCACAAAATTGCAGGATGAAGAAGAAGAGAACTCCTGCAACGACATCTTGGTCGTTGACGAAGCTTCGGTATATCAAAGTAGTGAAATGAAATATGATGAGTTTGATCACAACAAGTCTTGCACCCTCATTACTATTATCTGATTCTGATCTCATGCTCATGGAGTAAATCTCATTAAAGATAGATGAGTATAGCTTTGCTGGGCAGGATGCTGTTTAATTCTGATTATGCCTTGCACGTCATTGATTCATCCTGGACACTGCCACCGTTTGATGATCATCTGACAAAATTAACGGTCTGACAGGTCTTTCATCTTTACATCCTGAGAGGTATTACAAATTAAAGGTTAGGTTTGAGAGGCCTCTCCTTGAATAGTAAATTAATTAATTAAATTACAAACATATTTTTAATTTATTTATTTATTTATTACAAGTAAAACTTAATTTACTCATCGTTATTTAATTATAAACAAGTAAATTATTATTATTTTATTTATAAAAAATATATATAAATAATAAAATATTTATATTTTAATTAATCAGACAAGAAATAAATATATATTTTTTAAAAAAAAATTATTTATCGAAATCTCATTAGTTTAATTATATTAATCAAATGACCAATGTTATTTATCGGAGGAATTTGTGTTTTCTTACAAGATTACAAAGTAGACAATGTCTAACAAAGATTAGATTCCAAGAAATTTCCATCTCTTTGGCTTGCTTGAAAGTCACTTCAAGAATTATAAAACATTATTCATACATCTTTTTAATATCTTACTAGATAAGTATTCCATTTTTTTAAAATAGATCAAGGAGACTTTGAATAGTGTTCTTTGCCAATCTGTAAAAGAATTATGTGGTTTGAATGTCCCTGTCACCCTGGAATCTCTCAATATGCATAAAGAAGGAATTGCTTTTGAATGTTTGCAAAGACTGTTGTTCATGATAAACAAATTATTGATTAATTATATATATTTATATGTGTTTCAATATTGTTTTTGATTCAAGTGTGTTACAGTATCATCCTGTCTAGATTATAATGATAAGAACAAGAAGATTCTCTCCGTGATTACACAAGCTGGAACAGTTATGCAAAATTCAACACAGATAATAACAAGTAATCCTAACCAGCTTATGGGGGTCTGTACTCAAAACATTATGGCATGGAATCTCGAGCAAATTCTGGGTTGTGGAAAACAACCCTACTGTCCAGGATGCTGCTTCACTCCATTTTTTATCCTTCCTAGTTGTGTATTCGAGCCCTTAACTATCAATCACAAGCGAGTAAAAGGATATCTGATAAAGTTTAGGTTGGTATATGGTCATAATCCGGAATTTTCGGCAATGTTAAGCACGCGTCGGCAGCTTATGATCACGAGAAGTCAACGCAAAGTTCATAAGAATAGCAGTAATGTCAATCACACATTGTCAGTGATTACGTTAAGATTAGTATATCAGAACTGGTATTTGCATTGGCTTATCTGCGACTTTCTGTAACAAATTAATTTGTTGAAAATGTAAGTAAATAAAAATGAGGTTTGGCTGGAAGTGATCGAGACATTGCCGGGGACCAGATGTTTGATTGATGATCAGTGCTAGCAGTTCATCAATGGCAGAGGATTTCTTCGTTGAAATTTCAACGCCTAGTTGGTGCTAAAAGTCCAAAAACAACAATTTTGAATTGTTTATGGCAATAATTTGTAAGCAAAAACAGACCCACTTTGATAAAATATAAGTTCTGTTTACTAATTTGGTCATAGTTTACAACTCCTTTATGGGTATCAAATTTCAAAAGCCCTTTCACATCATCCTATAAAAGTTGGTGAAGAAGAAGCGGGAGGAGGAAGTCTCCTGCTTCTGTGGAGGCTCGGCAAAGGAAATTTTACTTTTGGTTATCATTGCTGAAAGGTGAGAAAATCCATCTACTGCTTTGTTGCTTTTGACAATAGTTTTTGTTTTCTCTGTTTTCATAATTTCTTCCTACTTCTTGGTACTGGTTTCTGGTTCGGTTCACCTACTTACTGTTTTATATAAATCTGGATAAAAAGAGTGCACCTAGAATTGATTCGTTTCTTTTGTAAATCATTCCAACAGGATCTTCTAAACAGAAAGAAGTTTCTTAAGTGGAGATTTCATCCCTCAAAGGGTTAGCAGAACTGGTAAGAATTTGCACCGAAACATGCTTTGTTTCTTCAGTTATCCCTTGTGATGATCACAGTGACTTAAAAAGTTTTAGATACTAAATTTTTCAGGGTATGGAGGATTCCAGCTTTATGAATCAGTGGCAAATGAATTCTATTGAAGATTTCAGCATAGTACCACTAGCAGCAGCTGCTGCTTTGGGGGAGAATTTACAACATTCCTACACTTTTCCAACGTTCAACATCAGAAATTCCTCGGATAGATCTTCCGTTGCTGTTGATAGAACCCCGAAACAACACAAAACAAACACTTGGAATACACCACAGCCTGCTTATAATCCCAACACTCTTTCTGGTGTAAATTCAGTTCACGTGAATCAAATGGAAAATTTGAAGCCTAAAGAGGAAGGAGTGTTTTCTAAAAGCATTGGCATTCTCCCTTCTGAGGTGTTGGCTTCTCAAGGTTCATTTGGAAACCAGAATTATGTGTTTCAGGCTTGCCAGGGAGCTAAGAGAATTAGCCCTAGAAGCAGACTATCTCAAGCACAAGATCACATCATAGCAGAAAGGAAGCGGCGCGAAAAGCTCAGTCAGAGGTTTATAGCTTTATCCGCCATTGTTCCTGGTCTAAAGAAGGTATGGAATTCCCTTTTTAAGCTAATTCTGAAATCTTGAGCTACACTGACATATTATTTGACAGATGGACAAGGCTTCTGTTCTTGGAGATGCAATCAAGTACTTGAAACAACTGCAAGAAAAGGTTAAAACACTTGAGGAGCAAACGAGGAAGAAGACAATGGAATCAGTTGTGTTTGTGAAGAAATCTCATCTCTATGCAGAGGGTGAAAACTCTTCCTCAGATGAGAATTCCTCCAATATTCCTTCCAATGGCCCACTGCCAGAAATTGAAGCAAGAATTTATGACAAAAATGTGCTGATTAGAGTTCACTGTGAGAAAAGAAAAGGAGTCTTTGAGAAAACAGTGGCTGAAATCGAGAAACTTCACCTTACTGTCATCAATAGCAGTGTCATGACATTTGGAAATTCAGCCCTTGACCTCACTATTATTGCTCAGGTAATATCCCATTTTTCCCACAACACGAAAAATTGTTTTGTAACTGCTGTGTTACTACTTAATTTTGAACGAAAATCTTTTAACCTTATTAATCTTCTCTTCATTCTTAACAGATGGATGTGGAGTTCAATATGACTCTGAAGGATCTAGTAAAGAGTCTGCACTCAGCTTTCCGGTTGTTCATGTAAAAAAATCTGTTTCTCAAGTTTCGTTTCTGCTGCACCTGCTGCAACAAATGGAAGTATTATCAATAATCCTGATACATAGAATCAGTCAAAACCCAGTTTTTTCAAACATATTGCAAACAAAGGCCTGCAAATTCTCCACCATTTCAGACCATTATTTCAAGCTTGTTTGCTGTGAGGTTCATTTTGCATGAGGGTTTTTTTCTTATCAGTCATATATTTTTACATGGTTAAACCTTTTTACCATGTTCTTCGTATTCACCCTCCTGTTTCAGAACAATGCTCTCACAGCTTTTCTGGGTTTCTTGTTTTTTTTTCCGTGGAGTTGGAAAATCAACTGAATCTAGAGTCATTCTATGTTCCTTTCTTACCTAAATGGTTGAAAAGAGGAAAACAAACAAGGGTTTCTTCTTCTTCTGAATCTAGCATCATTTTGTGCTCCTTTCTTACCTAAATGGTTGAAAGGAAGAAAACAAACAAGGGTTTCTTCTTCTTCTTCTTCTTCTTCTTCTTCTTCGGTGTAGAAAAACAGGCCTTTGTAGCAATGCTTTGTTTGGTCAATGCAATGTTTTAAGAGGCATCTTGAAATTTATTTTCTCGGGCCTCTTTTTTCTTTGTAATGTGCAATGTCATTTGGTTTGGTTTGTAACAGTTTGGTTCATAGTAATGGATTCTCGTAATAATAATATCTAATAGTTTAAATGCTTCTAGTCACAGGTTTCTGCAAATACATTGCTATAATCATGTACCAAGAAAAAAAAATTTTCTTGTCGGTCGGTACGCCAACAATTTATTAAATATAATATATATTTAATTTTTTTAAAAATTTTTATATCATATATTTTAAATTTTACATATATTATCTTATATTTTAAATTTTTTTATTAAAAGATGTATATTTATCAAATACATAAATTATAAAATTTAAATTTATGCTACATATTTTATAAAAAATACTTTTAAAAGGGATCGTTGATACAACTCTATATGTTTCTTCTTACGATATTATTGTACAAATGCTAATTAATCAGTAATTAGAATTTCATAATCACAGGCAAAGCAATCACTAATCAAAACTATATATCATGATTAGCAAATAAACCCCACAAAAAGATGGTAATCCTACTCTAGTGGATTCTTTTATTTCTTTTTATTTGTCAGAGTCATGGACAGGGTAGAGGTTTCATTTGTGGGAGAAACAAAACAAAAAGCAAATTGAAAAATCAGCAAGTTGGAAGAACCCTTTATTGCAATTATTTTTCAAAAGAGTGATCAATTTAGTTACAACATAACAACAAATGGTGAGAACCAACAAGCATACAACTAGTATGGTAGACAGTCTAGATCAAGGGTTTGAATTTGATTTTTCAAACTCACAAACTTACAAACCAAACAAAATATTAACAAAGTTCTAAATTTTTAATTAATTGATATTAACATTTACATGCAATTTATTCTTTTTTTAAAGGTAATTAACTAAAAAAAAAGGATTTGACGAGAATATTAAGAAGTGTTAAAAAGAATACGATGTAATCTAAATAATAAAAAAATAATAATATTGTAATTAAAAAAAAAGTAGAGAAATTACGAGAAAAGGCCAAGTATGACGTGGAAACAAAAGGTGAAAAAGTGAGGGAGATTTGCGAGTCAAAAGAAAAAGAAATTAGCAACAAAGTTTGAACAGATGATGCAAGGAGCCAAAGGAGAACATGATGTTAAAAATCAGAAAGTGTTGAAAGGTGGTGTTGTTGTGTGGTTGGAAGGAAGCAAACCCTCTCACAATGCTAACAATACCACCAACCAAAGGAGAAAAATTATTGAATGCTGGCACCGACTATGATTAAGATTTTATGAGGCCATTCTAGAAAGCTTCGACTTCAATAACCCGTCATTTCCCAACCATACATCCCTTCCAAGCGAAGAAAGAGATTCCAGAAAACACCAAAAATTAATAATTTTTTTATATTTATTTATTTTATTTGAAGTTATTGAATGATTTGCGTAAAAATTTATAAAAAAATTAAAATTTTTTTTAATCTTCTTTCTCTTTAATTTAAATAAATTTTTAACACATAATTTAATTTAATATTATTATTTAATTAAAAATTTAAAAAATATATTAAAAAAATAATTTAATTAAATATATAAAATTTGATTAGAAAAATTTTCAAATAAAAACGGTTTTCCACCACCTAATTTTAAATAGGTTTTAGTAAACTACTTTTTAAGAATAAATAGTGAAAATATAATCCATGCAAGAATTAAAAAGAATAAATAAATTCAATAACTTAAAAATTTTGATTTTTTTTTAAAGTTGAGCCTATAATAATACACACGTAGTTTCATGCGAATCCAGTTCAGGACATTAATTAAAATACACACCCCTGCATAAATTCTGGAGACAGGCATCTTGCATTAGCTGTTAAAAAAATGGACAAGAATGAAATGATATACATCAAATCGTTACATCTTCCGATCAGAGACTGCCGCTGGAAGCTCCGTTCTCGCTCTCCCTCTCCGTGTGCCAGCACATTCAGATCTGGAGATCATCTAATGACAGTTCCTCTGCTGTCAGCAACTTCAGTTTCTGCAAACCGGAATAAGACAACTTGTTAGACAAGGCATTTGGAAGGGGTAAAAAGAAGAAGAAGAAGAAGAAACGAAAATACTGTAATAAATTGAGGCGGATCATCAAGACTTGTGGAGCCAAGAATGATTTCTCTGTTCAGCTTAGCGGTGAGCTTGTGACAAACCCTCAACTGAGCACGGAAAACATTTTGCAATGTTGAGTAGTAGGCCAGAATGGTAACAATTTGAATTATAACACCATGTAGATATTAACTTAATTAACTTTTCATACCTCCGATCTTGTAGCTCCACCCACAATAAATACAAAAATGCGCTGGCCCATCTTCTTGAAATCACTAGATGCATGTCTTAGTACTGAATCACTGTATTGCAATAGTTTAACAATTTTAGACATAGGAAATAGCACAAGGATTGATGGATGGTGCAAACAAAAAAGGAGTTAATCAATATGTGCACATAGTCTTTAAAATTCAACGGCAAATTTAACAGGCTGCTGGCTCAAAATAACACGGTTTCCTGCAAATGCATATCATGAAAATGGCAGATCAATAAAATCTATGGATCTAAGCAGAGAAGAGCAAGAAGACCACCTTGAATATCCATCATCGGAGCTCCGAGGGCGAGCCCAAGTCGGTGTCCGTCTGGATCTCATTGAATGAGCAGGTGGCGCTTGACTTGTCCCATGAAAAGTTGGACTCGGGTCATTCATACATGGATAATTATCCTTCGGTAGTTCTCTTTTATTAAGTTTTTCAATGAGTTCCTGAAAAATTAAATTAATTGCATTAGCAATCCACCTTAAAGCAATAAAGATTGACAAGAAGTTAGAAATGACAATACCACAAGAGATTGTGTCTGTCACAATAACAATCTTATATAATATAAGACATATTTCAAAAACCAATTGAATTCAATTAGACAATCTTCCTAACATGCAAAAAGACTTAAAACTTAAAAAACATTTTTATACTACAATCCTTTCACAGTCGATAAAATTAAATATACAAGATATGTTTCTAAAGACTTTTGGAAAGAAAAACCAATATTCAGTAATGACTTACAACACGATTGCGCATATACATAAACAATCAGTGTGGAATTAACCAAACTTTAGACGCACCTCCACCATCGGGTAAAAGCGTGATAACTGCCATGTTTCTTCTTCACCAGTGCGGTCTTTTCTAATTCCCCGCTTCTTCTGCCAGTTAGAGATAGCAAGATGAGGGAGAGAGAAATAGAGATTGTTCGTTAGAAACATGTATCTAATAAGAAATGCAAAATTTCAACCAAGCAAATGCTTACCTTATGAATATCAAACTTTAGTGAAAAAGCTCCAGTTGAACTTTTTTTGCTATCTGATGCTCCCCCAAGCAATCTCATATTATTCACGGCGGTCACATCATCAGATGGTAACCTTGCTAACTGAAAGATATATTCGCACAGGTTAGCACCCAGAGAGAAAGATACACAAGGAACAACCGTAAAGACTTGTATGCCTAAAAGACAAATTATTGAAAATCAAGTCAACAGACTGTTGGTGAAAATTTGCTGCTTGACATAATAAGGCAAAAAGGAAGAAAACAATTCAGTATAAATACATAATCAAAAAAAGCACACAAAGGTAAAGATGCCAACCTTCATCAAATTTTGACCCTTTTCACCCTCAAATTTCTCAGGATAAATGGCTGCAAGAATCATCAATAAACGCAACTTATTTTCACGATTTACATCCTGCATAGAAGTAATACTTTTCTTTCATAAATTGTACTGACTAATTGTAAAAAATTCATTGATATGCACTAAAAATTCATACCTCTTTTGTAGTCAAAAATTTAATTACATCCTTCAGTCCTGCATCACCAAAAACAAGGTCCTGCTCCAGCTGCCCAAGTTCTCTAAGTTCCAGCTCCCTGATTATTCTGTTGACTTTTCCTGCAATCTGCACAACCAGACCCATTTGCATGACACCATGGCTATGCCAAAATTCCTTTTAATCAGTCGATCGCTGCCGTATCCCGTATCCATCCAACATATTTGGAAGAAAAGTAAAATTCTCAACTTGAGAAAGTTAAGCCAAAATGTATATGCATTTCTCTTCACCAAGGAGATAGGTAAATTCTTAGGTCACTGAAAATATCAAACCATATTAACATCATTCATTTTTATGGCTCAATCTTCGATGAGAACTGTTTATTTATCTGTTATATCATTTCTCAGTTCGCTTGTATCTTTGCTAACTGTTCTTGAAAATATGGTCATACTAAAGCACTCACATTTTTTGATGGTTAGCAAGCAAATTGAGAAATGAGAGCAGATAAATAAACAGACCTCATTGAAGATCAAACCTTCTTAACAATAAAAAAGATACCATGAAAATCAAACAAAATTAATGTGGTGCTAAATCAATAACCAGTAAAGGATATCATAGAATAAGAAGAAGAAACAAGGAAGAAAAGAAAATAACAATAATCAAAATACTAAGCATTAGCACATTCTA
The DNA here is from genome assembly GCA_019650275.1 of Xylocarpus granatum. Lineage (NCBI taxonomy): Eukaryota > Viridiplantae > Streptophyta > Magnoliopsida > Sapindales > Meliaceae > Xylocarpus > Xylocarpus granatum. The sequence goes on along the minus strand of BNST01002275.1, from coordinate 14,276 downwards.
TGAATAATGCAAGACTACGTAACTGATGGAAAGAATGCAGTGTGTTACATTGAAAAGATGCTTCAGAAATATCAGAGACTAATCAATACCTTTAAATTATAAAGGCATCTCAGCAGTAAGGACTTAAGGGTAACCATATCTTATGGAAGCAAAAACAAAACCATGTACACAAAGAGGATGCTATAATTAACAAATGTTACCAAAAGAGCATTCTAATCCAGATGGCATTGCATGCTGACCCAAAGTGACATGGACCAAATATATCTGTTGAATTGATTGAGGTAACATTAATTAACAAATGCACTACAATGCACATTGCATTTTGCCAAAAAATTTCACGGAATGCACAACAACACATTTCTCCACCAAGCCTCACAAACGAATGGGTGAGGAGTGCAGGGATTACACCATCGGACAAAATATTAAAATACTTGATACCCATAAGGAAGAAGCTAACCTCTACATGAAGTGAAAGTTTGTCAATTTGTTCACTGTATTGTGGCAATGCTTGAACCATCTTTTGCAGATCCCTTGTAGAAAGTTCACCTCCATCTCTACACAACATGAGATTTAAGTAAGATTTAGAAAGTGACAGTTTATTTTTCAGAAATTTGATGGAACCTTGCAATGTAACAGGCAAATAAAAAATATTCTCTGTCAATATACCCAGTGACAAACTTTCACGAACCTTGCACCATGTTGAATTTGTGCGGCTTTATTCTTTGATATGAAGTTGGTCATTTTCTCATGTAACCGCTCGCTAGCCTGAGGGTCAAGTGCAATCATAATTTATAAAAAAAGCAATAGAAAGGGAAAAAAACAAAGAATGAAATGTTAAAAGCACCAAACCTACATCTGCGATATGTGTATGGCGAAGTTCAAGCCAGATAGGATCATGCTCCTCCAAAAGAACTTCTTTTTTCTCCGATGGAGCACCTGTTTTGCTTGGAACCTGAAGTGGTATTTATTTATCCCTTATTAAAGATATCCAAAGAGATCAACAAACTGATACAATAGTATATGACTTCAAAATTAAGACTTACTTCGTGCACATATTTATTTCCTTCCATATTCAGTAAATCACGGCAAATGGCATCATATGTCCACTCATGAATGATAGGAGCAATCTACAAATTCAAAATCTACATGCTACTAAACACAGAAAACATGAGGATTAAGATTTTGAAAGTTAATGTCCACTACATTCATCAAGAAACCTGATCAACAGAACGGTCTAGGATAAGCAACTCGCATGTTTCTGTCTGAGGGAAATTCTCAATGGATTGTTTATATTTCATAAGACAGTTCCAGATGCCAGCAGCAAGCTTCGTGGGAATTAGATCACGAAAAGTTGTCATTGTCATTGCATCAAGCGATTTGGCAGCACGGTAGCGCACAGATGGAAACTCCTGACAGTGAAATTTACACACGCCTCTTGTTATCAAAACTATACATATGCCTCATAAAATTTATAATACTAGAGAATCAACATCAATAAATCATTACAAATACCTTTAAAGAAGCAAAAACAGTAGCGATGCGGGTAGCCATCACATTCAAACATGCATCACCTTTACGAGAATTTTCCTCATCACCAAAAAGTTCCTCCAAGGCCCTTTCATTATCAGTGACAAAACCCTGCAATGGGAAAATCACAGTTGACTTAAAAATGACAACATTTGCACATAAGCTTCAATGCAAAGGAGTAACCAGATGATGAGAGCAGGAGAAAGAAAAAGGGAAGGAAGCACAGAGTAATACACTGAAGTTTCAGAAACAAGAGAGATGCATAAAATTCGTGATTGGGTCAACAGTCTGAACTCAAATCTATGATTGAAGTCGGTGAAAACTATTTATCAAAGACTCATCATTCCCTTGGTGGGAACAATTGTAAAACACAGCAGACTAGAACAATTATATAGTAATTTAAGAATGACATTTGTTACCTTGTGAAATATAATTTAAAAAATAAAAAAATGAACCTATGAATTTCAGCATTGAAAGTACATTTCAAATAGTTTTGTAATATACTTCCAATGAGAAACCCGATAAATACTATTCATAAGGGGAAAAAAACTATGGAAGCTAACAGTACAAAAGATAAAACACAACAGTTCAGAAACAAAAATCACAATGCCAAGGTATTCTATTCAGTGTAAAGAATTCCCAGACTGAACTAGTATCACATACCTGGCTGTCTATAGCAAAATACTCCAAATTCATCTGCATATCCTCAAAAAGATGATAGAAATATCAGCATATAATTATGTGTCCAAACCAACAGTCAAAGAAGAGAAAAGAAAGGCAGGTTACTGGCAAATTAAAATTGCTTATGCACAATAATCAATAAAAAGAACAATAATTTTGCAAAGCAAGAAAAACAACCTCTCTCAGTGCACCTATGCGTGTTACGACAGTTGAATCCTTCTTGATGTGAGTCACCAGTTCCCTTGATAAAGGTGAACTGAAGAAAACAAATGCCCTTCCCAAAAGCAATTATTGAAAAACTGCAAGAAAGCTTAGGAGTTTCCAAAGAGAAACACACAGAACACTTAGGATAAATTAAGTAAAAGCTTTCACATACTTCTTGTATAAAGGTGATCTTCCAGACATATCTGACAAGAACATGATAACACTGCCAAAATAAAGAAATAAATGAATAAACCACAACAAAGAAATCTCATCCATGTGCCTGTTTCTGCAGCACTGTACACCTGATTGGTTTAACAGTTCGTCAAATTGACGTGACTGCAATACAACAGTAAGAATATAGCAGATTTATAATGTGCAAGATAAAAGATATTATTAATATGTGCATCAATGGCAATACAACTCCAATGAAGATAAGCTAGAACAAATGAAAAATTGAATGCCAGCCTCATGGAAAAGATATTTAAACTAGAAAGATTATCATTATCACATTATGCAACAAAGTGTCCCATTAATTGGCCCTAAAATGAAAACTTCAAGAGTCTAGCAGTTATAGGATACCTAGTTTTATAGAAATTACTTATGAAAAAAGTGAAAATTATGTATTCCACGATCATCAAATCCAAAATAAAAACAAAGAAGTGAGGGCAACAAGTACAAGAAAGCAAAAATAAAAACAAAATAACACAAACAGAGGGTATAACCATGCTAAGCTGAGAAGAGAATGCAAATTACTTCTCTTTAGTTGGTTGGATGAAGTATATAGCATCCATAGAAGGTAATGGCTGCCTTCGTCTGTATATGTCTTCAACCACTGGCAGGAAACAACGAAAATCAGATATATCATCTGAGATCAAATCCAATAATCAAATATCTGAACTGAACAAATGTTTCCATACACCAGGTAAATAAATTAAGTGAACAAATGCTTCCATACAATACCTTACTAATTGTCTCATCACCTAACTCATCATCCTAACAGCTATTCAACTTGATTAATTTCCTACTTTCTAATTCTGCTATAATAAAAAGGAATAGAAAAGAATGCAACCATCTACCAGCTTCAGCGTGTGATAGTCTTCAGAAATTTCTCAAGTGCTTAAGAAATAATGGCATAGAACCACGGATTCACCTAGTCTCTCAGCTTTCCTCTGCTTGACCACTCACTATTACCTTTTGACCTTGAAACTATAGTCATGTCCAGTGGACAATAGATAATACCACAACAACACAGTGCAATATGCAATATAATAGAATAGGGTTGGTTCACTTGCTTGCATCTTTTAAATACTTATTTCCAAGAACAAGAAGGAATCAAAGATGGTTGGCAAACATGCATACCATAACCTCCTAAAATGTAAAAAACAGTATCCTTCATTCCTAATCCTGAGCACCAGTATTAAGAAAAAATTTTAAGAAGATGCAACATAAATTTTCAAAGAATGTCCTGTTGATTCTTACATGAAACTCCTTCCTGTGTAATGTCAGCCATCTTGCATGAGTACGACATTATCTTAACAGTAAGTTTATCCATGACGAGTACCTAGACATAGTCATTCAAGAAACCGCGAAATTCACAAATGAATGCCATCAGTAAATGAAAGACAATATCCACAAACAATAAGATACTTGATAAAAATACAAATGATGTCATAATACAGTCTCCGTATACCTTCCATGTTGATTTTGAGTTCCCTGTTTTTGCTGAGCGAAGCATTTCATACAACAATCCTGAGCTCCAAATCAAATTTATAAAGAAAATCAGACCAACTATCCAGAAATCTACAAACAATAAGCCACACCTAACTGTTAAATCAAACTAGCTAACGTCAAGAAGTGCTATCTGTGCGTTCCAAAATGCAGCAAAAGCTTTTGATAATAAGCTGTTTTAAATTAATTCTCATAGCTACAGACTGCATATTCCGAGTACTTGAGCCAGAATCTAATACGATTTCATTTCAGTAAGAGAAGCAGTTTCTTCTTCGGAGCATCACACAAGGTAGCTCAAAAATTACAAGCTTGTGCATAACCGATTCCGTTATAACTAAAACATCAACCGAAATAGCGGTTAACGTAACGATCAATCACGGATAAAATTCCTATAACTGAATCGCTACATTTCCAAAAGCTAATCATGAACAATGCTAGTACTAACCAATTACTCTCAAACGCCGTATAATTATAAAGAAACAAGTTACCTCACAAACGTGAAAGCTTGATTATCCCAACAGATCACATAAAAGAGAGAAATGACGGTCGGAAGCTTACTTTCGCGGCTGATTTGTTTGAAGTTTTTGTACTCGGCACCGTAAGATGACGAATCCGAATCGGAATACGACATGTCCTTTCAGTCTGTGTTTCTATTGACTGGTCGAAGGATCCAAAGACGACGAGCTTCAAAGAGAAAGAGAGAACGGCGTGCTCATCAAAGCAGGCAGGGGCTCGGCGAGAGAGAGAAAGAAGGTGTTATTTTTTTAATCTTTCCTTTAAACGGAATTTTATTTGGAGGCTGACGTGTTGACTAGCGGAAGGTTGAAACGGTAATTCGCGTGCCGTCGCAGAATTGGTAAAGACATGGACCGGACCGGAGTCTGTACGAAAAAGTCTGCCTTTTGTCTTCGAATTTTGTCCAATCAAATATTAGTAAATGTATATTTATTTATTTGCTTTTTATTTTTTAATAATCTCAATAATTATAAAATATAAATCAAATATTTATGGAAATATAATTGATAATTAATAAAAATATAATATTATTTTTAAAATTTATTTTTTAAAATAAAATAGTAATATTTAAATTTTATATTTTAAATTTTAAGAATTATTATTAAAAAATAATCTGACACCCACGAATTAATATATTTATTTATAAATGATATATAATTAATTAATAAATAATAATTTTTATTTTATTATTTAATTAATAAATAATACATTATTTAAATAATAAAAATTATCACGAGATTTAAAATATATAGTACAATTATTAAATTTATATTTACGTTTCAAGTATAATTTGACTTATTCCATTCTTTTTTATTATATAATAAAATATTAATTTATTAATTAATAATATATTTTAATAAATAAATTTATATTTAATAGAGAAAAAAAATCAGTCTCAAATATGAAAATTAAGATTCTTTAAAAAGAAAAATTATAAACTTTAGTTAGGGAGAGTTGATAGGTGCGTGTTGATTTGTTTTCATGTGTAGTGTATGGGTTGTGGTATTTGTCCATTTATGCTTTATGGACAAGAAGGCACCACCAGCACACATGCTCTATAAAAGTTAAACAATCCCATTATGGAAATTTCTTTATTTTATTTAAATTAAATATGTTATTAATATCTTTTTTAAAATTGAGAGAATAAGGTGTCGTGGTGTAGTTGGTTATCACGTCAGTCTAACACACTGAAGGTCTCCGGTTCGAGTCCGGGCGACGCCAATAAATTTTTTTGTTCGCCAACGACAGCGTTTCAGGATTAACTCTTTATTAGTTCGGTGCGTAACGACGCCGTTTTTTACTTTGCCAACTTTATACCTTGTCTCTATGTAAAGAACTCAATCCACGTTGACGGGAGAATCATAGAGAGCAGTGCAGGTTAAGCCTGTTATTGTGGAGGATGCGTTGCACAAGAATTTTCTCTTATCCAATTTTCATGGAAGTCATGGCATTACAGAACAAAATAATTTCACCTCAACATCTCTTCACAGCTCATTAGATACTGGGAGGTGGAAAGATTCATCTCTAACAGGTTCTGGATACAGGAAACACAGCCATTTGCGGGAGGTAACAAACTTAAGATTATCTCTGCGTTTCTTCATTTCTTAATGAAGGAAATTCCCTTCTGAATGCTTCCAGCTAACTCTTTCTTTGCTTTCTCCAAGCCAATCCTGGTAAGAGTGATGATCAATAAACAGAACACACCTCTGTTATATATGCCTTTTCAAATAAAATGAATAGCTTAATACCTCTCATTTTCATTCAGAGGTCCAAGTTGGAAGACTTCTTCAGCTCCATTACGACCGATTCGTAGCTTTCTTGCAAAGAAAGGGAGTTCTGTCACCTGTTATAAGCAGTATGCTTCTTCGTTAAACATTGCAAGGGAAAATAAATGAGTACAAGATGAAGGTTTGAGCAAAGAACCTGAGAAGCTACGAAAGCACATTCCACAACACCAGCATCTCCTCTTAACCCGCGGAGGCAAGCATCCGCAAATTTAACTGCTGCATAAGCTTATACATAGCATAATGTTCTGTACTTCCTTGACAAAGAAGCTTATGGATTTATATTTTGCCATACATCAGAAATGAATGAAAGAGCTCACAGAATTGGCTAACCATTGAAATTGTAGCAGAGCCAGCCCCAGCTTTTGCCTGCATATGAAATGAGCTCTCTTAGCTTGACTGTGATTTAACCAGTCAATAGTAACAGATGGCACCAAACTGAAGGAGCAAAAATAGCATATCTGTTTTGTGGAATGAGATGTTTAACGCCACGAGATGGCATGTGTCTTGGGCAGATACATTTTAAACAGTCAAACTTCGATATCCCATTTTTAACTTGCACTGTAAGACAAAAAAATCAAATCAGCTTTACCTCTACGACCCCTGTTCCACCATTTTGAATGCGGTTTGTCAGGTATTCAGTTTATTCTTGAGTGAAGCTGCAAGGAAGCTTAACCTGCGAAGGACGTTGAAATGAAATGGGGGTTGAGTGCAGTTCACGGTACAACATGCTGATATAAGAAAAGATAACGACATTTGGAAAAATTAGAAATCCTACAAGACCTGTGACAGAAGAGACAAAACTGTTACTCCGGCATGACCTCCTACAACAGGAACATCAACTTCCTTAGGCTCAAGTCCCAGAACTTCTGCCTGTAAGAAGATATGGAATCATCATAAGAATAGTTCACTTCATTGCAGTACTAGAGATATAAGCTTGACACGAAAACAGCCTGGTGCATGTGCTGCTACAACTAGAATTGCTTCTACTCGAGTAATTTACTGCTCATCCAAAACATTCAATCTGTTATATTTTACATCTATCCCCAGATTAGTTAAGAAGATGAGCGTAGACAAATTGTATCCATTTTTCTTACATACCACAAATGCGTTGGCTCTAACAACATCGAGCATTGTAACTCCCAAGAGTCGTTTTCTATCATAAGTGCCAGCTTTCTTGAAAACCTCTGCAGCAATAGGAACAGTGGAATTCTCCGGATTACTGATCAAATTGACAATTGCATTGGGGGCAGCACTTTGCAATGCCTTCACAAAGAGTCCTGACAATTCCAGCATTGATTTTGAAAAGATCATCCCTGGTCATTCCAGGCTTCCTTGGCACTCCAGCGGGGATACTCACAAGGTCCATGCCTTTACTGCGGCTGCCCTAGGAAACCACGTACCTAAAAACATGGAATATCAAAATTTCAATTTGTAATAGAAACCAACAAGGACAAAACAGAAAAGCATTAATGAAAAAGTTACATTGACAACATTGACAGAGAAGTTTACCATGTTACCAGTGTCCACATGGTTAATATCAGCAGTGGCACCAGGGACATGAACGACATCATAAAGGTGAAGGACTGAGACCAAGGGATTCATTTTCATTAGCATAGCAAGCGGTTGACCAGTTTCTCCAGCAGCACCCAAGATGGCTACACTGAATCCAGGAGCCCCACCTTTTGCATGGCAATTGGCTTGCCTCAAGCCAGAATTTTCCTCCATCTATTAGTACACAATCCACGCAACACATTCACCAGCACATCCATAGTATATACTCATTGTATAAAGTTCAGCTAGTCATGCAAAATTAAAGCTGTACCAGGGGATCGAATTTAAGTTAAAAATATCACTATTAATAGCATATGAGGCATAATTCTAACAAAAGACTCCATTGCCAATGATTCAACTAGCGGTAAATACACATCAACTAACCTAGACAAAGCAACCTAGCAACACAAATTTTGGGTTTTGTTTAGCATCTTGTCCACTATTCTAAACCATGTAAAGAATTGGGTACTCATACCGCAAAAGATACATCAAAAAACAGAAAGATAACTATAAAATAACCATTCAGGAGATAAACTATAACATATCTGGAGATTTGGAGGGTAAAGATGAGCTGAAATTGTAGCAATGCGCTGGTTAGCTTCACTTTCTTTGTTATTCTTCGATCGAGAAGAAAGAGTTTGTAATGAGGAGTGAATACGATTACAAACAGTATGCAAAAAATGAATAGATATAATTAATGGGTCTCTGAGTCTTCAAAAAGAATTAGGAACCTATTTGATATAAATATAAAATTATGTATTTATTGTTAATTTTTTTGATAAACTAAGTACCTAAATGTTTTTATCCCATTATTCTTTTGGGTATAAATGTTTTTACAGCGACATGCAAGAGACCAAACCCAGTATCCGCTTGTTAAGACTACTGTCTTTTAATTTTTAAAAAACAATTAATGGGTCCAGTAGTCTTCAAAAAGAATTAGGGACCTATTTGATTAAAAATACAAAATTATGTATTTATTATTAATTATTTTATAAATTATGTACCTAAATGTTTTATCCCATTATTCTTTTGGGTTGGGCCTTAAAACTAATTTGGTTTCACATACCCAACCCATTTAAAGCTTGAATGTATATTTTATAATATTAAATATACAATAAAATTAATATATTAAAATATTGTATACAAATTAGATTCTTTCATACATTATGTAAATTTTGTATATTATCGATAGATAGTCTCTCTAAATACAGTCGATACAAACGGGTTAAATTTTTTAAAATTATGATATTTTAAAAAATTAAGATATTAAATTATGTATTATTATTTATTTGTAAATTTAATAAAAATTAATTTTAAAAATTAGTCCAAAAAGTCTGAAATTCAGGACTGTTCTGAGATAATAATACAAATAAAGCTGTTTTCACAAACTCCCAAGATGATAGCACATAGGATTGAGTAGAATCTACTGATTGGCTTTCAACTAATGGTTGGTGGGATTTGGCATTGGAAGGTTACAATTCAATGAATTTGGGAAAAGTCCTTGTTACCATGACTCATTTGTTTGACTGATCTAGAATGATTGATTTCATTGGGGTCAACCTTTTTGTCCAAATGTATTATTATTATTATTTTTATATTATTAATAAATATATATTTATAATTTTATATATATATATAAATATAATATTAATATTATATTTTTACGATATTTATAAATAATAAAATTATAATATTTTAATTATATAAATATTCTTAAATTATAGATTAGATTCTAGAAAACAATCCCAAGTGGGATTGCAAAGCCTTGTCTTTTTTAATCTTAAGAAAATCTTCAATAAGAAGAACAAAATCTCAAAAAATCTTTGTGTTAATCTCTTGATTTTATACATAAATACATATCATGCCTTAATTCATTAGGAATATGTGGATTTGATTCCCGTCACCAACAGACCCTAATAACTCGAAATTATATTATAATTATTCGTTAATTAAAAAATAAAAATAAAAATAAAATATTCGCTCTACTTTTTATTTTTTAATCACATTTGTTGATTTATGTTAATTTATAATATTTTTATTATTTTATTAGTTAATTAATTGTTGATTAAATATTAAAATTAATATTTAAAATATTTAAAAATTATATGAAATTTAATTATTTTATCGTCGCATTACACAATATATATATATAAATTTGTTTTATTTAAATTTTTTTATCAAAATTTTAATAAAATTTAAAATTATTTTAATTATAAAAATAACAAAATAGAGTTGAATTATATTGTGCTTTTCTCTAAAGTTAGGAAAACGTTACTTTTATGTAAATAATGATTTTTTTTAAATTTTTAATTACAGAGTCGTTGGCATGTAAATTAATGGCCGACAGTTTTCTCCAAGTGGCAGCCAGGGAGAGGTTTAGTCAACCACGACGGCTGTGATCTTAAGGTTCTTCACTACAAGACATGCAATTTTTGCTTGCCTTGACCAAGGCAACATTGTCTGATTTTCTAACTCATTTTGATTTGACGTCAGGTTTTACTTTCTGCAATCCTGAAATCTCGGTTCTTCAATGGGAAATTATTTCTACTTGTTGCTTGCTTGCAACTCATGGAGAAAGGCTAAAAGTTAAAAGCTTTCAACTCCGAATTCTGGAAACAAACAGTTGCCAGTTCTGGTGCAGTGTTACGTAAACAAATTTTCTTGCTCAACGTGTCATTGTCTTTCCATGTGAACTGAGATCAAAATTCAAGCCAACCTCGTGCGGAAATCGTTTAATACTTAGCCCACCATTTCTACTTTTGTCTTACTGTAAACAGCGTAAGCATGATCAGAATCAAGACTTGATCAAAAGTTATCAGAAATCCTGAGGTCTCACCGGCAGACATGTTTATTCTTCAAGTTTTCTGCAAATGGCCAAATTTAATGCTTCTGTTTCTTCTGTTTATTGTGTTGGTTTCCCCTTCCAAATCAGATGAGCTTCAGATATTGTTGACTTTGAAATCCGGGCTTGAAGAATCGAATACGAAGGTGTTCAGTTCGTGGACGGAGGGGAAATCTATATGCAGTTTCGATGGAATTGGTTGCAATTCTGATGGACTTGTTGCAGAAATCAATCTTCCTGGACGACAACTTGTTGGTGCCCTTCCTTTTGATTCGATATGCGGGCTTCAGTCATTGGAAAAAATCAATGTTGGGCAAAATTCTTTGCATGGTAGCATTACAGATTTGAGAAACTGTACAAGATTACAAGTCCTGAACTTGGGGAACAATTCGTTTTCTGGAGAATTTCCTGACTTGTCTTCGTTACACGAGTTGAATTTCTTGAACTTAAACAACAGTGGATTTTCAGGGAAATTTCCATGGAAATCATTGGAAAATCTTACCAATCTTACGTTTTTGAGCCTCGGTGACAACCCATTTGAATCAAGTCCATTTCCTGAAGAAGTGCTAAAGCTTGCGAAGTTGGATTGGCTTTATCTCTCAAATTGCAGCATCACGGGAAAGATTCCTGATGCCATTGGAACTCTTACTCAGCTTAAAAATCTTGAGCTCTCTGATAATCAACTGTTCGGTGATATCCCAGCAGGAATTGTGAAACTCAAGAATCTTTGGCAGCTTGAGCTTTACAACAATTCATTGACCGGAAAACTTCCGGTTGGATTTGGAAATCTTACAAGTCTTGTGAACTTTGATGCGTCGCATAATATGCTTGAAGGTGATCTCTCGGAGCTGAGATCCTTGAACCAACTTGCTTCATTGCAGCTGTTTGAGAACCAGATGTCAGGGGAGATTCCGCGGGAGTTTGGGGAATTCAAGAACCTTGCAGACTTGTCTCTTTACAAAAACAAACTTACTGGTCCACTTCCTGAAAAGCTAGGTTCTTGGGCAGATTTCAATTACATTGATGTTTCTGAGAACTTTTTGAGTGGTTCAATACCACCAGACATGTGCAAGAATGGCCAGATGACTGATCTTCTGATACTACAGAACAGGTTCACTGGCGGAATCCCAGAAAGCTACGCTAATTGTAAGTCTTTGATTCGTTTTCGTGTAAACAACAATTCACTTTCAGGTATTGTTCCTCCTGGAATTTGGAGTTTGCCAAATCTTTCCATAATTGATCTTTCTATGAATCAATTTGAAGGTCCAGTGACAAGTGATATTGGCAATGCCAAGTCTCTTGGGCAATTAATTTTAGCCAATAATCGGTTTTCCGGTCAATTTCCCTCTCTGATCTCACAAGCTTCATCATTAGTCTCAATTCAGCTGAGTGCAAATCAATTTTCTGGCCAAATCCCATCTGACATTTCCAAATTGAAAAAACTAAATAGCCTTTATTTAAATGAAAACTTGTTTTCTGGTTCCATACCTTACTCCATAGGCTCATGTGTTTCTCTCACAGACGTCAATTTTGCTCGAAACTCACTTTCTGGGAAAATTCCTGATAGTTTTGGAGATTTATCTTCTTTGAACTCCTTGAATTTATCAAACAACAAACTTTCTGGTGAAATTCCAATCTCTTTGTCCTATCCAAGGCTAAGCCTCCTTGACTTGTCGAATAATCAATTAGTTGGTGCAATACCTGAAGCTTTAGATATTAAGGTCTTCACTGAACGATTCACTGGAAATCCTGGATTATGTAGCAAAAATGATGAACATTTTCGATCATGTTCTTCAGCTTCCCATTCATCCCATCATGTTCAGACATTTTTATGGTTTCTTATAGCTGCAATAGTGGTTCTGCTAATGTTAATGGCCAGTTACTTGTTCATCAAGTTAAAGCAGAAAAATCTTGAACGTCCTCTCAAGCAGAATTCTTGGGATATAAAATCATTTAGGGTGTTAAGCTTCTCAGAAAAGGAAATTATTGATGCTGTCAAACCCGAGAATTTGATAGGCAAAGGAGGTTCGGGAAATGTCTACAAAGTAGTTCTTGGCAGTGGCAAAGAACTTGCTGTTAAGCATATCTGGCCATCAAATTCCAGCTATCACAAAAGCTTCCGGAGCAGCTCAGCCATGCTATCAAAAAGGACCTTCCGGTCTTCAGAATACGAAGCAGAGGTGGCAACGTTGAGTGCAGTGAGGCATGTTAATGTCGTAAAGCTGTACTGTAGCATCACAAGTGAGGACAGCAATCTGCTGGTTTATGAGTATTTGCCCAATGGTAGCTTATGGGACCGGCTGCACACATGTCACAAGATCAAGATGGGGTGGGATGTCAGATACGCGATAGCAGTGGGGGCTGCAAAGGGATTAGAGTATTTGCATCATGGCTGTGATAGGCCTGTGATACACCGTGATGTGAAATCAAGTAACATTTTGCTGGATGAAGACTGGAAGCCAAGGATAGCAGATTTTGGACTAGCAAAGATTGTTCAGGCTGGTGAAGGAGATTGGACTTATGTCATTGCTGGAACTCATGGATACATCGCTCCTGGTAAGTTTCTCCTGTTATTTTTGAATTTTTGAATTTCTTTTCACTGCAAATTCAGTCAATTCAATGCATAAATCTGATCGATACGATGTTTTTTTCTTGCCGCAGAGTATGCTTACACTTGCAAGATAAATGAGAAGAGTGATGTGTACAGTTTTGGGGTAGTCTTAATGGAGTTGGTCACAGGGAAAAGGCCAATAGAGCCAGAATTTGGAGAAAATAAAGATATAGTGAATTGGGTAACCAGCAAAATGAATAGCAAAGAAACTTTGCTCGATGTAGTCGACTCAACAATCACAGATGTTCTAAAGGAAGACTCCATCAAAGTTTTGAGAATTGCAATTCACTGTACGGCCAAAATTCCATCCTTTAGACCATCCATGAGAATGGTAGTGCAAATGCTGGAAGAAGCTGAGCCTTGTTCAGCACCAAATATTGTAGTAATGTAGACAATAAAGAAGCTGAAAGAATTATACATTTCCCAAGCAGAAAGATTTTGTTACTGTGAGGATTTGTATCCCTTAGGTCTCAGCTTGTAAGAGAGAAGAGAGGAGTTGCTTTTTGTAATATAACTACAAATTCCCGAACCCCAAAACCCAGAAACAATGTGATCTGGGTGTCTTTTTTCTTCTTATGTAGCATATCTAGAACAAATTTAGTTACAAAAGGAAAAAGCTTACAAAAATGGCTTCTGCTGTTCTCTTCAGCAGATGATAAAAAAGAAAAGTGCTTTTCCTTGTGTCATTTTGTATTATAATTTCATACTTTGTAACTATTTCCGAATTTGCTACATATCTTGTGTGCAATTGGGTAAAGTTACCCTGCATGGTTTAGAAAATAAAATAATGGCCATGGAGAACCGGTACAAACCTTGCAACCTGTCCATG